>JAANSK020188877.1:0-37857 GCA_011763485.2 Isoetes engelmannii
ATGTACTGTTCCGTCGCATGTCCAATTGGATGCTGCCTTTGTGGCGCGACGTTAAAATGCTTATCTTATCTTATCTTCACCCCAAGCCTGCCCTACTGCTAGTTTATTTTCCTCTTTAGCATGCTTGCCTAATCCCTCACAACATCTCATTGCTTCCTAGCCTATCCACGTGTATAGCCCGCTAGTGGGTGCATAGTGGGCACCCCCCTAGTGTGTCTGAAGGAATGACAACATAAGATACCTAAGATTATATAACACGTGGGCACCCAATCAGTAACATGCATCCCAGCGTCCACAATGTTAATATGAAATGCCAATTGTTTGACTGAAACTTATATTTCCATTCAAAGAAGAGTAGGTCAAGTTGAAAGCAAGTATTTGGTTTATAACCACCTAGGTTAGCATTATAGAATTTATCTTCTAACCTTACAGCAAATAAATCAGGACTGTGGCAAACGTGAGCTTCAACAGTAGAAAAATCTTACCTTTTCGATGAAATAATGTAAGTCGAACAACATTTCTTTGCAGTTAATTTGTCCTTTAGTCTACTTTGTTTGCATGGTGCTGTCCGATATGATCTCCAGCAAATAACAATCTAAGAAGTAGACATCAGATACAACGTCAAACGTTTCATTATGAACAAAAAAAGGTCAAAACTATTCGGCTTCTTTATGTTTAGGTTGATGACTTTTTGATTAAAAGCAGGCAGAGTATGGAAGTCCAAATGGCTTTTAGCAATGGACGAACTGCAGCTTGAACACAGAGCAGAAGCTCCTCAGTTCATAAAAAATAAACGAAATTGGAAGCAAGAGGTTGGCAAAATTGTGTGGAATGGTGGCTCTTCCTGTGATGCCTGGTTCAGTGCAAGCACTGCCCAGGTTTTACTCTTCGCCTTTTTCCATTCAAATCAATTATGTTTTTTGCAATTCTTGCATGTCATGTTTCAGGTAGCTCAGGTCCTCTTAATCTTGCCACATTCATTTGCTCAAATGGGCCTTGCTTCAGGCATAGCATTCCAAGTTGCATATGCACTCATGGGTTGCTGGAGCTGTTACATGATAGTCTGGCTTTATGCAGATTACAGACATAGAAAAGAAACCATTGAAAAGGTTAACTTCAAAAACCATCATATTCAGGTACTTCCAAACAGTCTTATACATGACCTTGCTTTAAACATACTGACTTGCAGTGAATCAGTTTTTTGAAGTTGCAGATGGCCTGCTAGGTCCATTCTGGAAAGTAGCAGTGCTGAATTTCTCTTCCACTCTTTTGTTCTTGACAGCCACCACACAATTGATTGCGTGCGGCAGGTATTTTAGTAGGATTATAACATTAGGACTCGTATTACTTCAGGACTTATAAAATTTTCAGTGCTGCCTGACAGCATTGCTTACTACATCAATGATAAGTTGGACAAGAGAACATGGACTCTGATACTTGGAATTGGTGGCTTGGTTACTGCCCTTATTCCTACTGCGCAAAACTACCGCATATGCTCCTCCTTGGGGATTGTGATGACTACTTATACTGCTTGGTATATGACCATTGCCTCTGTGCTTCATGGACAAGTTTCTACCTTCTTGAGTTGAATTAACAGGATCTCCTAGTTCTTATATTTCTGATTGAAAATGCCATCTTTCTTTCAAAGCAACAGCAAGGAGACATCAAGCATAGGGGGCCCATAAGCTATACAGGTTATTACTCGGGCGCAACAAACATACTGTTTGCATTTGGTGGACATGCAGTGACAATAATACTGTAAAGCGTATTTAAGTCATATAAGCCATATAATCAATCAGATATTGACAGTTCAGCTTACATCTTTTATAGTGAGATCATGCATCCTATGAAGAAACTGAGTACAAGTGGGTGTACTTCTGTGCAATATTATATATACTCTCTCTTACAATACCTTGTGCCACGTCTGTATATTGGGCACATGGAGATAACATGTTGAACAGCTCCATTGGGCTGGCAGCTCTTCCCAAAAGCAAACACCGAGATGCGGCTGCAGTACTTATGCTAATTCACCAGGTTTAAACCCAACAAGCTATTTTCTCCAATATGAGTTGAGCAAACAGTTTTTCCATATACTTTTGTTTCCTTAGGCATTATTACTAATGTTAATATTTACCTTTGTAGTTCATAGAATTTGGCATGATTGCTCTACCAAATAATCTGTTATGGGAGAAGCTGGTCGGTGCGCATCATCAAGGCTCACACCTGCTTAGATCACCATCAAGGCTTCCACTTATTTTGGCGATGTGGTTCATTGCATCGATGGTTCCATTTTGTAGTATTGTAAATTCTGCAGTTGGAGCTCTTATCACTAGTGTTATAGTATACATGCTACCATGCCTTGCACATATGGTGTACTATCAGGATGCTGCTGCTCGTAAGGTAAATCGAAGCTTTGACGTTGTTTTAAGGAACTTGATATTTGAAGACTCTGTTGAGGAAAGATGCAGACATGCTTATTAAATTAATGTGGGAACTATAAAATAGCATAGAGAAGCCGCCTTTCTGGATGCCGTCTTGGAGCGGTGTCTACTGCATCAATTTGCAGTGGTCATATGGATGACCATTGTTTCAATTGGATTGGGATCTTGGGCAAGTGCTGTGGAGTTTGGACGAGAGGTTCATACATTTGGCCTTTTTGAAAAATGCTATCAGTGTGGAAGTATGGAGTCCCTGTAATGTAAGCAAATGAACTGGCTAGAAGATGCAATGCATAGCATACTTTATGAGACTAGTGCAACTTCTAATGGAATGCTAACTGCAATGTAGGCAATTATGCACAGTAAATATTATCTAAGAAACTATTTGATTAGATCTCTTTGAAGCCAATCTGATCACTAGATTCATGGCATCCCAGAGAGCAACCAGAACATGAGCTAAATATTCAATCTACGTTTGCCTTTTTTAGTGCTAGATTCTGAAAAAAAAAACCAAATAACATAAGCATCACGAAAGCCCTCAGTCCATGTCAACAGGAATGCAGAGCAATTTGCTACCAATTCAGGGCAAGGAGTTAACCATCACAGGAGACTAAAATAAAAAGCTAATTACAGAAACTTGAGCTTGTAAGGAATCAATGGTTCATCACATAGAGAATACTCCAAAAGGTAAGAGAAAAAGGCAAAAGAGAAGGGACCTTTCTGGAAAAAGGGAGGTCTAAAGGTGAGAATAAAAGAGACAGAAATGGGCAAAAGAGACCAAAAGGAGAAGAGAATGAGCTGCTGTAAGAGATCGCTGCCATGGCCGGACTGCCATATAAAAGCTGTGCGGAAGATGGTGGTGCAAAAGCCGCAGGGAACGACAGGGGACAGACGGTTGCCCCCTGCCATAGCTACCGGCACGTCACCGAGGTTATGGGAGCTCTTCCAGCGAGACGACCAGGACGACTGCAACGTGGCTGGCCGAGGCAGCCCACCAGTCTTGAAGTTGGACCGCCACCCTCGTCCTACAAGTCAAACCTCATCCTCACCCTCATCCTCAGCATCTTTCTTCACTGAGGCTGAGGAGGCACCTTGTAAACTACCTGGTGCAGTCCCTTTTATATGGGAAGAGATTCCTGGCACCCCTAAGAGACTTCTCAGCATCGCACCCCGTATGCTACATACTAGCACCTCTATTTTCTGTGTTTACAAGAAATTCCCATACCGCCGTTCCAAGCGAAACTCTTGGAACTGAGTATGTTTGTACAAGCATTCATTGTCTACAAGTATTCCATTGTTGATTGAATTGCTCTCGTATTTGCATCTTATATTATAACCACAAACCAAGCCAATTGATTCTAGACATACAGTTGGAAAGCATAGTCAAGGGCCTTTCAAGAAAGAAATGAATCAAGCATGTAGTAGTTGACATTCAATATACGTCTAATGTTGTATGGTCACTTCCTTATAGAGCTTGATCATGTAATAACAACATAGAGAAGGAATTGAATCATAAGAATTTCGACTTGAGGTGCTGTCGGCTACAATTTCAATTTGTTATCTACAATCCTTTATAACAGGCATTCTAATTTCTCTAACTCTAAGTTGAAAGCATGTATAAGAAAATATGGGTAAATCTCTAACTCTAAGTTGAAGGCATGTATAAGAAAATATTGGTAATAATGAACTCGTAAATTTGAATGAACAACTTTGATCATGCACTTCTCTGCAGGGGTTTTCCGTATATAATCCAGATGGTTGCAAGGGTTTCCCATATATAATCCAGATGGTAGCACTTTACACACATGTAATAATTTATATGCAACTTCCCACCATATGAATCTTGTAAGAGATCCTTTCTATGTAAAGGACGAGCTTCCATTTGAGACCCCACGAAAAGAATCCATTTGAAAAAACCTCCTATCTCTACCTATCTCTAAACCACATATAGCTCATGGATTATTTTCTTTCCTTTTTAGCAGACTTGCTTAACACGAGATGCACCGTTTCTAGTAATTCTAAGGTGTCCACGTTGCAGTCCAGCTCAGCATTTTTCAACCTAACCTGTTAGATCATAGAATTTCTACATCAACGATCAAGGAAATTGGAAAAATTAAGGAAATTACCTCCGATTGTGAAATATCTGTGCATGCCCGGTAGATGCAAACTTTGGAGACGATGCTCCTAAATTCCAAATTTTTTTGAACTTGATGGGTGTGGATGGATATAGCTGCAGCGATAACTTACTCTCTGGAGCTCATGCATCAATTAATCAATTAATGCATAAAGCCGCTGGCAAGGGATATGCGCCTATGCCATCGAAGTTTGGGGATTTTACAATCCCTTATAATGCATATCCAGAAGGGGGAATTATATTTGCAAGGCATGAGTTTGAGGAGCTTGCGGTGGAAAATCTTGAGTCTTCTTGAAATTATAAACAAGTTTACACCGTGAGTACTCTAATCGCTCAGCAATTAATGGGTCCTTAAGGAAATGCATAGTCTGTATTTTTTTGGTTGTCTATTTGTTAAACAATCTGTTGTTCATCCGTAACTAGTTGCTAATCATGGATTCATTCAGGGTCTGGACAGTGCTTTGTTTATATTTAGATTTTTCTTTCCTTTGCTAGGTAGAACACAGTAAACATTTGAATTAAGAAGCAGTAAAGAATGCTCCTAAGATGGGCATTAAATGAGCATTTATGATGTTAGGCAATATGTACACAGTAATAATGGTTGATGCATTAAGACAATCATTTTTAATCAGCTGATTTATGCTGTTTGGGAGAGGAGACTCATGGATGAGTTGGTTATATCACAAGAATGACTTAAGCTGAAAAGAAAATGCATACTGAATTACTGAATTACAAAGACTCTGCCAGTTGCTTGCTTTGAAAGAAAGGTGGCGCAAGGCAGCAAAAGAAACTATACTGCTTAAAGCTGGTCTTAGTAATGCTGAGGCTTTATAAGGTCTTCAAGCAAAATTGACGCTTATGAACTTCATAGAAAGAAAGAAAGAAAAATTGACGCTTATGAACTTCATAGAAAGAAAGGAAGGAAGGAAGGAAGGAAGGAAGGAAGGAAGGAAGGAAGGAAGGAAGGAAGGATACATTTTTAACGTCCCGAGATATGGGACGGCCCACCACACATATTTACATTGCGTCTGTGGGTTTTGAAGCCCACAGTTCAAAGATAGAGAAAAACAAGGGGTGGGAGGGGAAGGAAAACTATCTGCTTCAATGGAAAACCTCAATAAAAAGTTAGAGAAGGAAGGACTTATTGCAGGCCTGGGTACAACAAAGACTACCTTGCTTTTTTAGGATGGCGAATGGCATTTTTGCAACACCATGGCTCAGTTTACAAAAACAGATAAGATCTTCTAGTGGTTTCTTTTCCTGCCTAGCACTCTCGGATGGGGTAGCAAACGCCTTCCAATTGGTAGCTTGTTTTTTTCCCCCTTTTTTTTTTTTTTTAAGGTCGAATCATGTATTCATCACAATCATTTATGGTGCAGTACATATACATCACAAAAAGCCAATCAATTCCAGGCAAAGGACTCGAGTAATTTATATATTATACTAGTAACGGTGCACAGCGTTGCTGGGCATAAGTTAAAAACGTGTCAATGATGAAACTTAGGTATAAGGAATAAGCCAGCAGTGGGAAAGAAGAGGACAGTAGGCCTTCACTCCATGTTGTATTGATGTTGTGCATATACTGTTTATTATTGTTTATTAAGTTGAATGATGGAGTTTTGTTGCTCTAATGTGGGAAAGAAGAGGAAAGTAGACCTTCACTCCATGTTGTGTTGATGTTGCACAAATACTGTTTAGTATTGCTTATTAAATTGAATGATGGAGTTTTATTGCTCTAATGTGCATTTTAAGTTATGTGGTTGAATCTTGTTATTTTTCCCTGATGTAAGTTATCTATTATAGCTTGTTAGTATGTTGCACTAATGTGACCTCACCACCAATCCTGAACAGAAAAGTGCAAAAGGTAACATTACGCCTCGATAAGTTGGACTATAATATAGTTATAAAGTCCAAAGTTTTGTAATAAAGGATTGGGTCACCTTAACCTCCTATAAATATGATGATTCCTACATCATATAGCAATAATATAAAAGCAAAGAAAACCACAGTACTTCTCAAGTCTCCTTACGAGCACAAAAGGAGAAGCGAGTTGCTACTAGTTCACCCCCTACTCCACCTACCCAACGCACTTGCATCTCTTTATCTTCTGCTTCTCCTAGTGTTTCTGTGACTCATGTTTCTATCTCAACTACCAGACTTACTCCTCCGAGTATCCCTTCTGCTACATACATAGCTTCATCGTCTGCCACAATGGCTCCATCTCGCTCTATTCCCCCAATTTTTTTCCTCTATCCCTCCTCCAGTCTTTTCGCTCGCGTTTGCGGGACCCTCCGTGGGCCATTCCTTGCCGATGACTGTAGGTTTCTATAGCCCCTTCTCCCTCTTATATGGTGCCACAACTGTTACAGACACTCCAGTTGCAGATGACTCAAATCCAGAACTTGCAGTTTTCACTTGCAACTAATGCTTCGGTTCATGAGCAGATTGAGGCCCTCCGGTGTGAGGTCCGGGAGCGCGTGTCGCGGGCTATTCCCAACTTTAAGCGGGAGTCTTCGTGCCATCAGTATGAGTTTTTGTCTGCCACAGAGGCCAGGTTCCAGGAACTGCATGCACGCTTGACGTCTTTATCTCCTCGGATGAGAGCATGCTAGGGTGTGCCTATTTTTGTATCTATTGGGGGCCCAAAAAGTAGCAAAAAGTACCTTAACACTTGATAGTTTGAGGGCTTGATAAGATCTTATTAAACATGAAGTTTGAATGTCAAAGCAGTCTTTCTTGATTCTAACATCAATGTCTTGATCTTAATTATAGGTCTGCTGTGTTTTTTATTTGTATTTCTAAATTTTGAAAATCTTATAATGAAAAGAAAAACAGAAAAGTAATCAACTTTTAAGTACTCTGAGTATGGACTTTGGGAGATGCCAAAAGTGGTACACCCTAGCATACTTCGTGTTCCTGAAGCAGTCTTTCAGATAATTGAGGACGGTAAAATAGCTACTTTGCAAAGATTGAAATTTTTTATTATCGTCGACCGCGAGGGTTATGACATTGCTATAGATTTTGATGATCATGCCGGTCCTGCCTTGTCGGCTGATGATTCTAGAAAATTGAAGTTGGATAGACAGATACATCGTGATCGGCGTCCTTCCTCCAGCTTGACTGCATCCATTCCTAGCTCTGCTTTCACGTCCGCCCCTCAGTCCTAGTTTGCTTCGTCTCGGTTTGGTGCTCGGCTATTTTGTACTTTTTGTGGTCAATCTGGTCATCGCATCAAGACTTGCAATGCTCTCAATCTCGTTGCTCTCCCTCCCATCGCACCTTGAAACCCTGCAGTCCCTGCTCGTGCCCCATATTTACCCTGACCTGGTGCTTGAGATTTTTGCTTTCATAATTTGAAGTGTACTTAACGTTTTTCCTTTATATATGCTTTGATCTCGGAGTCATATTGCAAAATTATTCGTTGTAGGCCTTAGGTGTGTTGGTTTTTTTTCGCTTATTGATAATGTAGAGTGATTGTAAATTGGATGGGGTGCTAGGATTGAGGTGGACCAATTTTTTTGTGTTTTAAAAGGTTTGAGCTTTATTTGGTCTAGAGGGGGTGCTAGGTGGTTGTGCTAATTGTTGTTTGCTTTGGGTAGGTCAGGATTTCCAAGTTTCAATTATTTTACGTATGATGTTAGGTCTAGTTTAGCTGTTTTTCATTTTTTAACCTGATAGATGATAATTAGGGACTAGTTGGGTTGATTCTTGTTGTTCACACTTTCTCTTTCTTTCACCGGGTGCTTTGGTTACCTAAGTTGTCCCTTATCTTGGCTTTCATCCTACCCTTCACATTCCCCATAGTCTAGGTTCGCCTCGTCTTACTTTTACGATCCTTGAACAGATTCTGGTGTTCCCCTCCCGTGTTGAGTCCCTTGCATTGCTATCTCAGTTATCTCCCTCTCCAGAGTCACGTCTCTATACATTTAGGAGCATCTCAGCATCTTTAGGATAGGGGATCTTCAGGTAGGTTCCTCTTCTATTGGCCGATTTGTTGAGCCTTAGGACTCATCCTAGGAATGCCATGGTTCTATTGCGACACCAATAGAACCAACATTCCTTGGATGGGGACATCCTTTCATGCATTTCCTATTTATATGGCCTTCTTTGTCATCTCCCTTAGTTGACGTTCTCTTGAGACTTTTTCATCTCTTTAGCTCCACCGAGTTTCCTCTCCCCTCCCCCCCCCCTGCGGGGCCTCATTTGAATTAGGTTAGTCATTTTGTGTTCTTTCAAGCGGTCGGGTGTTAGTTAAGGCGTAGTTCGGTGGCCTCTGGTTCTTGTACTTTGTCTCTTTTACATTCTCGATGTCGTAGGGTAGCCTCCGAGGAAGTAGCAACCTGATGGTTTGTTGTGACACTCGGTTGGTCGACCGTCTCTCTTGGCGTGGCCCTGCGGCCTCCGAGCATTTATATTGTTTTTTGGCATTCGATTTCGCATGCTCTCATAGGCCGTCTAACTTCCTAATAGGTGTTTTTTCTTCTTCCAGGTTTCATTTCCTAATCCTTTTTTTGTCAGATTAATGTGGTTTGTAGTCGAGTGGGGCATCAATTTACATCAAACAAATCTGAGGTCCTTGTTGCTTTCAAGCTTTGTTCAAAAGGCGTGTTGTAGCTTTCGACCTGTGGAGCACCATTTTTTGGCATCTTCAGCATTCACAATGTTTGTATTTGACGTGCTTCTTTTATCACTACGATGCTCTCGATGAGTGTTTAACTTTTAGAGCATCGATCTTTTGGCATCAAGATTACTTTTCTTTTATATCCCTACTTTGGGACTTATTGTACAAAGAATTTTCAAAGCTCAATGAGAACACCACTCTACTTCATATCAGAACTAGAAGAAAGGCCAAAGCAACGACAAGGAGAAATGTGCAAAGTAGAACGACTAGGGTAGATCAGGCGACTGGACCAAAGAAGAATAAAAAAAGGCTGAGCAAGGCGAATCAAAGGGCATGATAAATGATCACCAAGAAGGCAAAGAACTACAGCAAGTCACGAGGTGAGGCGAACAAATGACGGGGAGCAGATAACTAAAACGGCCACGACGATTCAAGAGGTAAATTCAAGAGATAAGGAGGAACAACGAGTGTGGATAATGGAGTAAAGGCTCAAAATGCGGAATAAAGGAGTGTGGAGAATGGGGTAAAAGCTCAAAATGCAGGATAAAAGAGATGAACAAGATAAAACAATGAAATAGATGAGAAAAAAAAGGGTTTGTGAACAGATGAACACTGCACATTGAGACAACATAGTTAAGGTCGGATAATGCAGATCTCTAATAGGCTCACAGAGGTAACAATGAGAAAAAACTGAGGAAAGAGTGCTCAAAGACGTCGATGGGCAAAGACTGAGAAATTATGGTTGGGGAGCATGCACCTATCTAGAGAAAACATACTAATAACACCATAACAGAAAAAATGATCTGCCCAATCATAACAATAGAGCAAACGAGTAACCTGCCTATCTTAATGTTGGAAGAAAGGACTATAGAATATGAATAGATGCAAAACTAGTGAAAAGTATTCTCAAGGAACTAGAAAAAAAAAACACCCAAGTTAACCATAGAGCATGCATCCATGGAATACTAGGAAATAACAATTGCAATGGAAAGGAAAAAACTCGAAAAGATATGGACTCAAAGAAAGAACCTCCATCTCCAAACCAACCACAATAAAAATATAATAATAACATAATTTCGACGCAAAAAAGAAAGAGAGAAAGAGAAAGAGAAAGAGAAAGAGAAAGAGAAAGAGAAAGAGAAAGAGAAAGAAAAAGAAAAACGATCTTAGCTAAAAGAACCTAGAAGGCATATAACCTACCTATACTGACACTGGAAACAAAAAGAGAAAGAGAAAGAGAAAGAGAAAGAGAAAGAGAAAGAGAAAGAGAAAGAGAAAGAAAAAGAGAAAGAGAAAGAGAAAGAGAAAGAAAAAGAAAAAGAAAAACGATCTTAGCTAAAAGAACCTAGAAGGCATATAACCTACCTATACTGACACTGGAAACAAGGGCTATAGAACATGAGTTGACGTAAACTAGCGAAGGGATACTCAAGAAACAAGACAAAGCTGAAAGTAACCTAGGGACGAGGGAGCCATAGTGGACGAAGAGCCATGTGTGCTAGCCCCTAAATCAAAGGCCAACTCAAAGTGGAAAATGAAGAAGGATGTGACTAAAACATCAAAAAAGACCTACTTAGAATGGTCATAAAGAATAAGACGAAAATATGCTACACAATAAGCATGGCATACTAAAAAGGAAACAATGACAAAGAGCCCATTCACATGTAAAAGAGCAAAAAAGAGTACATGTCATCAACCAAAATCTTGAAACAAAAAACAAAAACTAAATTCAAGATAGCAAATAAAAACCAACGAAAATCAAGCACCTAAAGGGATAAGACAACTATATCATAAGATCAAATAGACAGTGAAGCATTATCAATCCTCCTATATATGTGTAACTCGTGAAACGTGTTATCCTGGAGCAACACACAAAAATCATAGCTATCACGAGATGTGCAGATCCAACAAGATTATCCAGAAGCGTGAATAAAATGGAGACTAATGTGCGAAGAGGAAAAAGTTCGACAACAAACTGCACCAAAATTACATAACAAGCGTACAAACACCTACAAACTAGCGACCCATATGCTCCTTATGACCATGCATGCATGGACATCCCATGACCCAACTTAGAACATGCCCCAAACAAAAAGGATCCTCTAAAAAAAACGTCAAAATTGGAGATAATGGAAAGCCAAATCCAGGGCTAAACCTTGCAACAAGAACTACGTAACTCCCCAAAACCGACCAGGTGCAAGAAATGATAAGAATAATAGAAATGCCCCTCCCAAAAAAAATGGAGAAAATGAATGAATATAGAGATGAGAAAAATGTAAAGGAATGCCACAACCCACAGAAAATAAAAACATAGCAGTAACAAACAACCTAGAAGCTTGGAATCAGACAATGCACAATGTTCGCAATGCTTTGGGCGAAATGTAAACTGCCTGAAAATGATTTACTAAACATGCATGAACATCAAATATCTAGTATAATGACAGGGGTTTCCTTTGTATTTTTATACATTTTTGCCTATGATTTTTATATGATTTGGTGGCCGTATTTCATAGGGCGTACTAATGCGTACATCTAGAGTGCTCATTGTATTTTCATCTTCTAATTTCAATTCCCAATAGTTTAGACCCACGTTTGCATGATCTTGTGCCGTCCAGTTAATTTGGTGGTTAAGATGAGTCGTTGAGTTCTTAATCAAGGGCTCACAATAAACACCTAATATCATGGCCTATTGTATTTTTTCTTGTAATCCAAACTTAACATGCAGATATCGAGCTCATCTGGTTTAGGGTTTTTATTGTCTGCTCTTCGATTTTTGCCAATTCCTTGCACTTTGACCAACACAGCAGCGACAACACACATACTTTTACGGTAAAGCACATCAAAAGGATTTCGATGCAACCAGCAGGAAGCAGGATCTTGAAGTAGGAAGCAGGATTTCAATGCACGTGTGCTTTACGGAGCTTCAATACCGTCAGCACAAGGGGGTCGTTGATTCCACATTATTGGCCACTTATATCATGCCATCTGGCATACATTCTTAACCGGAGTAATGCAGAAGTCGTATGTTCAGAAGTTAACCTGTTACAGCCGGTGACGCTGCTGTAACCGAATCGCCATAGCCCTCTGATTCTGCTCGCATTAATGAGCTCAGTCAGGATAAGCAGGTTATTAGTACAATCTCAGCTTCTTGCTTATCATCTGCAAGCATTTTTCTGTAAAAATTTGAGGGATTATATCACAAGCTCCGTTCCCTCTTAAGCTTTGCAAGGATTTCCTCATGAAAGAAAATGGTAAAACAAAGGAATTTGCAATTGAAAGGCGCAGTAATTTGCATTCCTTTTGAGTAAAGAATCATATCCATAAGCCTGTATATCGATTTTGAAGATCATATTACAGCTCCATCAAAATAAAGTCTCATCTTAAAAGAATAAGGATGTTTTGCAGCTCCGGTGCCATAGCCATAGCATAATATGTGGATTTTTGGTAACTCCCACAGCAAGCCAAATCGCCAAGGAGCAGAACTGCGGAATCAACTCCCCCCTTGTGCTGACGATGGGGAATCACAAATGGTCCCTGATTCTGGGATTGAATGGCTTCAGCTTCGACTGCCAGAAGGCGGTCGTGCCTACCGGCACTCCCGCCTTCTGGCACTCGAAGCTGAAGCCATTCGATCCCAGAATCATGTCCCATTTGTGTTTCCCCATTACGTGAGTATAAAGGGATCTCTTCAACATGATTGCCATCACAAGTACATGCTACATATAGGAAGTGAATCTATACATCGGAATAACTTTCCCCGTCAGAATCTATAATGTGTTAGAAACACCTGTGTTTGCTCTGTTTTATATGCATAAGCAGTTGAAAGATTATTCAAGCAAAAGATAAATAAAATAAATAAACAAATAAATAAAAGAGCCGAGGAAACAGAGAGGGAGGGAGGATAAAGGGATCTAAGGGCAGCCTTTAAGAAATACCATGATGTGCAGATGGAAGCTGAGGGGGGCACGAATGGCACTTGCAGAGATGATGCTGGATACTGGGACGTATGGAGACGAGTTAGAAGAGTAGGTGAGGCCCCCTCCTCCACTAGAGTGTGCAACTCTAGTGGAAGAGGGGGGCTTCTAGGAAGAGCAAAAAAAAGGGACCATGTGCCAAAGCAAGGCAGCAAAGGGACAAAGGCACAAGGGAGGCTTGAAGCAAATCATTGGAAAAGAATCCATGCAAATAATTGCAATCCAAATAGAAAACAATAAAGAACCAAAGGAAGCCAGGGTTTAGGGTTTTATATCATTTCTTTTGTGGGCAGAGCAAGGGGTTTAAGCAAAGCACCGACCATGGCCAAATGATACAAGGAAGACTGTGTCGGAATAAGAACAATCGTTACGCCGCAAAGGGGCACCATGTACTCAGACGCGCCAGGCTATGGCAGTTACAAAACATGGTCGGAAATCGAGGGATTCCTTCTCCGCCGTCACCCCTCGTCTTACGCTGCAACACAGAGAGTATGTAAGCACTACCCATATCTCCAATTTTTACGTAGAAAATATTCATCCCTCTCTGGAGTTATACAGCCCATTTTATTCCTTCATCCTTCTGATCCAATTCGCTTGCTTTCTGCATTAAAATAGCTTGAGTTCCACTTGGTTTTATTCTCCAGCAGCATGAAAAAGCTCTGCATCTGTGCATTTTAATACCCCAAGCTGCAGGCTTTAGTGGCGTGTGCTTGCCTGCATTGTTCAGGGCTAAAAAGGATTGGGGTTTGGTTAGAAAAATGGAGTTCTTCATGCCGGATCTGGATTACTCTCCCATAGCTTCTCCTTCTCCAAGCTGTGATAATAATGAATGTGGGTTCCTTGGTGAACTACCTGATGAGCTCTTCCAATTGCTAGAGGAAATCCCTGGCTCTTATTTAGGAAGCACTTTGACATCTGAGCATGCCTCTCCAGTCAGACAAATGGGTGCAAAAGATTCATCCATCATTTTTGATGAAAAGGAAGCTTGTAAGGAAACACAATGGAAGGATCTCAAGCCCAAAGAATCCTCCGAGGTGCTGAAAAGGGTAGCTTGTGTGCTTGAAGAACATACAGATGGTTCTGATAAGAAAAATACTCAGCAGCAGACTAAGCAGACAAGAAAGAAGGGCCTGAAACGAGAAAGAGAGCCATCAGAGGGCAAAGATGATCACATTTTAAGAGAGAGGCAAAGAAGAGATGATATGAGCAGCAAATTCTCCATGTTGGAGTCTCTGCTTCCATGGCGATCTAAGGTAATATACAATTTTAGTTTAGATCAATTTTTTTTGTTTGTCATCATTTTTTTCAGTTTATAATTGGATCTTTGTATGGATTTTTGCAGAGAGATAGGACTGCAATAGTGGATGATGCAATACAGTTTGTCACTGACATGCAGAAGACCCTCCATCGTCTAGAAAAGATTGCTGAAGAAAACAGGCATTCAAAAGAAGTGAGAAAGATAGAGACCTGTTCGAAGAGCTATAATTTAATCAGGTGCCATGAGAACAAGATGCAGGTATCTCGTATCGGTCCAAATAAGAACCATGCTGGATTTCTTAGACCAAGCCTGCCACCAAAGACCAGGCTTCCATTACAGTGGCCCAATATGGTACCTCCTCTAGAGACCACCTTGGCTCCTGCTGGTCCTCGAGAGCTCAATGTACACATAGAGTCCCCAGATCAGGTGATAATTGAGATTGGTTGTAATCCAAGACCTGCATTGTTGACAAGTATATTCAGAGCACTGGAAGAATTATACTTGGAGGTTTCTCAGTGCAACTTTGTCAAAACAAGACCAGAGATATTATGCATCATCGTTGCTAAGGTAGACATTTCTCATTTTCAATAAACAGTATTTGTTTTGCTTATACTAATTCTTTTGTCCCTTCTCTTTAGCAGCATCGTCCTGGTTGTTGTTTCTCCATCGAAAGAATTACCAAGATACTGAGATCTGCAATTTGTTATTGATGCATAAATACAATGTAAATACTAGTAGGTGAAGTCTATGTTCAGGTGGAGTTATGGTGAAACAGATGAAGAAAGAATGTAAGATAAACTTTCATCAAATATAAGTGGTGGCTCGATGTACAAATTGTTTTCCAACCAGAACAAAGTTACATAATACATACAGAAAATGTCGTTTTTCTGTGTCTTGCACAGGTGTAAAGTTGAATGGATGCAATCAGCTTGCTAAAGTGTTTAACCTTTGATGAACGAAGAACTGGCTAAATATGTTTAAGTCAAAAGTATGTGTTATATTAGGAAGAGTCCAATTTACTTCAGCCGCCCGAAATTATCCATTATCTGCTCACAGTTTATTCCACTACCACATTATGTATAACATCAGAATATGACTGTTGTGGAAATTGGATCTCCAATGTTCAAACCGTCCTTCAACAAGGGGTAATCCCTGCAGACATTTTTGCGCAATAGTCAATTGTCTAACACAGCCTACTAATAACAGTTAGAAATATTGTCATCAAGAGTATCGTCTGCTGGGTTGAAAATTTTACAGGCAGATATGCATTGGCATTGATGGTAGGCTGTATATGCAACAATGGGGCAATAACGATGGGATATATTACGAAAAATGGAATAAGCTAGATGTGGGAACGCTATTGCCAGATTGTAGATAATTATCAAGCAGCATCCAGATGATCAACCTATAAGCAAATATGTCAAAAGATTTCATGTACTTTGCTGCAAACAAGCCTGCCTTCCATTTTGGTAAAGTACACTTGAAATAGCTTACACATTTTCGAGGTATCTATCACAAAGAAGAGTTCAAAAAATTATGTTCTATGACTGATTTAATATGATGCTTTCCCTTAACATTCAATGTTTACTATTGTTTGAATCAAGATGTAGAATGACTTCTAAAACTCAAAGTATTTGTTAATAATTAAAGATAAATAAATAGTACTTAAATAATAATAATCACTTACTTTTAGCAGCAAAACAAAGTGCACTTCTTTCTTATTTTCCTACTGTTTATACTGCTGCATCAGCCGTTTGATCTGCATCGCTATGGCAGAATCATATCACTGGCATTGTCTTATACTCCAATCCTGCTCCCAATTCGAAACAAATACAGCAGAACCTAGCCAGCAATTCTTCGTCATTGACAACAAGTTTTCTAATAGAGAGAGAGAGAGAGAGAGCAAAATAAAAACGGCTTTGCAGCACCTTAATTCCCCATAGGACTATCCAAGGATTTAACCAGGCTGATTGTCGGACATGATTTAACCAGGCTGATTGTCGGACATGACAGTGGTGAAAATTAGTAAATAAATTGGAATGCTGCTGAAAGCTACTTATCATTGAAAATGTATGATTGCAACTCCAGCTGCGCGTGAAATACCCGGCAAAATCAAGAGGTCAATATCTTCAAGTGAGGGTGTTGTCGCATGTTGTTAGGGTTGCCACCTGCAATTAAAAAAGGTCGTAACTCGTTCAAATAAAGCTCTGTCTGAAAAATGCACAGGGGAGTTCGAGGTTACCGATCGCAGCTACAAAATACGCATATAGAATGTCCATCGTGGATCTCTAAACCCTAAAGCCGAATGGGATAACATGGCTTATGAAGATGGAGCCAGGATTAATGGTAGGGGTACCTCCGGAATTGTGGGTAACTGGGTCACAGTCTTATCGAAAGTTTGAGCGGCAACTAGCAGATCAACCGGTTCTTTTCCATTGCGTGCCCTAGTAGTTGCAAAAACGGCTTCAGGTTTGAGTTGGCGTAGCTTGTGTTGAGTCTCCACACTAAGGTCTTCAAACTGAGGCACGGGCGTGGTGGCAAGAACCATGTTCACCGGGTGAATGTACCTTACTGGCACCTCGAAAATCCAATTAGAAGGGCAACGGGTGGGCTTTACCTGATCCAATAAACGAACAACCTGTTGTTCCACTGGAGACGGTTGTTGCTGAGATCGTGGTGCAGGAGATCCCTGATTGAATTGAGGAAAATCTGTCATGACATGGCCCCACTGATCACAGTGGAAGCAAGTGACACCTCTGCTTTCTCTAGAAGTGGAGGGTTGGGCTGCAACCGCATTGGTATTTTGTACTGGAAAGTTGGAGCCAAAAGAGAGAGGCTGCGGAGTGTTGCATTCTTCCGTGGAGTGATTATTCATATTGCACCTCTTACAGTGCCGAGCACTCATTAAGACATTGCACTCAGTGACATGATGTCCAGGTACTGAGCAGTGGCTACACCAGATGTGACTCCAGGTAGGAACTGAGCGTGTAGGTTGTGGAGGCACAGCGTGTGTAAGTAAAGAATGAGTAGTATCCTCAGCCACAGGCGTTCTTGATGCAATGTTCACTGACCGATTGGCTGCCTTTATAGCGTCCTCTAGAGTCTTTGGATCTTAAAGTTCGGTATATACTGATCTGCTGGTTCAGACCTTGCAAGAACTGGGCCAGAAGCTGACCGTTAGATGGAGTTCCACCAATTTGGTTACTAAGAGCAGAATACGATCAAAAAATTCACGAGGCAACTCAAAGGGTTTCTGCTGTTGTCGTACCAATTGTGTTAGCAGTTGTGAATCATCCTGTGTGCAGATATAATGAGTTAGAAAGGCATGGCGCATGAGATTCCAGTCTCCATTCCAAAATTTTTTGTTGGCAGTAGCCATTCTTTAACTTGACCTTGTAGAGTGGTGCTGAAGAGATGAAATTTTAACAAGGGATCTTGGTGACCATTTAGAACAGCCAAAAAATCGAATTCTCCCAGATGAGCCATTGCACTCTGCTCAGTGGAAGGCTTCCATGTAAAGTGTCGAAGATAATTGATCTTGACTTTGGCCACTGTAACAGCCACCACAACCTGTGGTATGGGTGTTGAAATCAGAATAAGTTGAGGAGCTTGAGTAAAAGATGGTACAGATGGAGGTGGTAGAAAAGAAGGTATTGTATAGTAAAGGGGAGGAATTGTGGAATGTACTTGAGGCTGAAAGAATGGATTTGAGGGTAGGGGTTGAGGAGCTGAAGTGTGCTGATAGGAAGAAATCGGTACATAGTTAGGGACAGGAATATAAGTAGCGGGTGCCGGTGCGGTAGAAGTAGGAACCGATGCCTGTGTGTAGTGAACGGGTTGAGGAGAAGCAAAAGGTTGTTGAACTGGGGCTGAAGCCAACTGGAGAGAGGTAGCAGGAGAGAGAAAGCATCAAAGATAAAAGGCTGCTCAGGATTATAGAAAGCAGAGAACCATTCAGGAGATTGATGAGGGGTGGGCTTAGGCGATGGAACAGTTGTCATGGGTGCATTCACATGGGTTGGTACTGAAAATGGTGCAGATCGAGAGAGTGGTGCGGATGGCGCAGTTTGTGTCTTAAGAGACTGAGCAGTAGAGTTCTGCTACTCCACGCGATGAAGATAGCGTTCCTTTCGAGCAGAAGCCTACTGCAAAACTTGCTCTGTAGTGAGCTTTTGATAACTCATGCAAGATCAGAGAATAAGATGAGACCTGGCATACGGTGCCAATGTTAATTTGGCCAGGGTCGGGGCAGAAGGGCTTGAGTTGATCCACTGAAGTCAGTGATCTTGGATGCTCAAGTGATCTGCTTGCTGCGATGTCACGCGGGATTTACAGAAAACTTAAGGAAAATTTGCAAACTCAAAACAAGGATCCTTGAAGTTTAGAAACACTTAGATGACTTAATGAACACAATGAATTTGGACAACTCAATAATCCCGGTAGAAAGTAATGAAACTTTATTGGAACCTCAGCATCAGGTGATACATTTCAGTGTGGAATCACAGAAAAAACATGAAGAAGGCACAATTTAAGAGATAACTCAAGGTGGACCAAGAGACTATCAACAACTAAGGGCGAGATTAAGATTTCCCTTTATAGATGATAGGAGTGTCGCCTGATGATGACGCAATCCTGTACTTGAAGATGCTGAAGGAATCCGTACTTGGAGATTGGTACCAGCAAAATCAGGATCCCACTCAGCGAAATGATTGCAAAATATTTATGTACTTGCTCATGGAATCTTCCGTAGTCGTGGTCGTGTGCGTGGGCAAAATCGTGGCTTTGGTCGTGTCTCGAGTCGTGGGAGCAGCCGTTTGTATTTGCGTGTTGCGCTACGTGCTGCGCCCCGTGCCACGATCGAACCTAAAACTTCCCAAACGAGGATCATGCACTTGGAAATTTTTATAACATTGACCCAGGCTCAATGTTAACATTCATTCTGTGTTCAGGAAGTTTTTATTATGAATATGACAATCAAGTTGGTTGAACTTCTCGGTGGCGCATCTTTTTTATAAAAGATATGCTTTATTCTTTCAGCCGATTAAGCATCCTTTAGAGCAGAGCATGTTAAACATCTTCCACTTTTTCCATATAAGTACATTAAGCTAAGCAATATGAGCAATTTCCAGTAGAGCACATGCCATCATTTTCTTGTTGTAGTAAATGACGACTAAACAACAGGCTGGCTTGGCAAATGCATTCTATGGTGTTATTTGCAGATGTCTACACTACCAACACAATAAGTCTCGCATGTTCTGCATAACTTTGTATTAATTACGTGCATTTCCTTATTGGTTTTGAATGGCATCAGGCAACATCATGAATGCTTATGTTCATTAATAATGAGTTTTTCTTGAGTCTATCGCAGTCTCCAGTTTTCTTTTAGTCTCTATCGCAGCTCAAATGTGAAATGAATTGGGTTAATGGATTAAGGTTGTTTGTGGTAAACATGCACTTAGGTTTGGGATAAATCCAATTTGGAATGTGGTGGCTTAAAATGCAATGTACTTTCATACTTTTATGGCGAAAGCTAGAGTGCCTTGGATAGTGGACAATACAATGGTCCTTTAGAGGTTACCCATCCATTTTGCTATGTTTGTTTTGATTGCCTGATATGCGAACCTTGGATCTTCCAGATTTCTTCTTTAATTTGTTAAAATCCTTTGCTTTCAGTCTTTAACCTCGCTTTCAATTATCAAGTCCGATATGATGCATCATTCTAATCATCCAAATACTTCCAGCAAGATTCTCATAGGCTTCCTTTTTACAGATATGTATTTGTTAAAATGCTTTATTCATTTAAGATAAGCGAATTCTATGGATATTTGCAGTTCTCATTAATGAATAGCAGGCTGGATATTTTTACTCAATTTTTTATACAAGTTTTTGAAGCGTATGTTATTATAGATTAATATTCTATTTTCTTGAATTTCAAACTCTTGCTAATGTTGGTGAAATTATGGTTGATATATTAGAAAGACAACAATGGTTTAACAAGTTTGTTTGATTTTTGTGTTTAAGCCCATTCACCAGCTCCTTAGCACACAGTAAAGAGAAGGTGATTCTCAGCCTATTGATGCACTCTCTACTAAGTAAACAATCGGTATCCCTTCTCAATACTTGGAAATGCTTTCATAAGCATCCAACGCTCTTTCTTGAGGTGATTTACATATTACTTCTGTAAAACTCATAATTTGTTCAAAAGCGTAGCAATTAAGTGCAGTGATAAGGAAGAATAAAGTTGCTTAAGATAGCGCTATAGTGTAAAGAGATGAGATGAGGTCTGTCTTTTAAAGGTAGTGTAGCATTAATATTGGCCCCATGGTCAGGTGATCCCTTGGTACATGATACCACAGGAAATGTGTCTTACTTTTATTAAAAAACAATGAAAAGAACTTTACATTATAATACCACAATCCACAACCTCAAAATCCCCTTATTGCAAATAAACCGTCAATGTGAGTAATGGATAAATTACAGTAATAGATACGGAATGATAAATTAGGAAATGATACCTTAGACAACCAAGGTGTTATTTGAAACGTGACTGAATACCATACTAAGCAAAACCCAAAAGAAACGTAAACAAGAAGTTGACCAGCATCTAGAAAGCCGAATGCACAAACCTCTTATATACATATTAGAGATTATAAAAGCCAAAGGGAATTGAACATACACCAAAAGGCACCATTCCAAAGTCAAACAAACAACAATGGCCAAGTTCTTAATGAGGCAACTATTGTGTGCAATTGAAAATTTTTCCACAAATTAACAAACTAATCTTGATTCAAAAAACTAGGAATTAAAAAATTCATCCACATGTTCCACTGAACGTTATGATGCAAACTCTATGTCAATGAATTGGGGATCACCTTCATAGCTTGGGTCACTTCAAGTTCAACCAGTTTATTTATACAACTTTTCTTATTACAACGAGAGTTAAGACTCTGGAATCAATGGTGGTCATATGTTGTTTCACATTCTCAATTGTTGGAAATAAGTTGCTGCACCAACGCCACAATTAACATCCTAGCAACTTCCTCATTTTTTGTATTGTAGACGTGCCACGATCTCATTGTCGTGCAAGAACAATATGCTCTATTCCTTAAAGGATTAAAATTGAACAATGTAGCAATTTTGCAACTTTGTAGATTGGGTAACATGGAGGCATATAAGAGAAAACCATGAGGCATAGTTTTAGTACATGGTTTGTATATAAAATGTTTCTAAGTATGTGTGATGAACAAAGTAAGTGTCTCTAAGTATCATGAATAAATCAAAGAAAGATTGTCTCTAATTATAACACGTGGATTGATATTGTGCATTTCTTTGTTTAAATTCTCTTATTAATAAGTTGCTAAATTTGGCTATGGGCTTAGTAGAAATAAATTGTGGGCTTAGAAGAAATAAGTTGTAGGCTATATCAATGTGGTCCTATTCCAATGCGTGTGGCAACATCAGGCACATGTTTTTCCTCATTTAGTTAGGCTGTATAGTCCCCATGTCGATTGCTCTAATGGGTTTTTATGGATAGTTTCTATTTGTTGTATCTCCGTATAAACCAATTACTAAACAATTGTACATTTAACACAATTGCAAAATTTAAGACAAATGCGAATGAAATTAAAGTACTACTTGAGTGATTGAAGGTCCTTATGAACATACACCCCTTTATGCGCGGCAATGCCGGGCACATGTTTACTAGCGTAAGTGTGACATTTTGAGCATAAGTTTTTGCTCTGTCTTCCAAATTGATTACTTAGAGGTACATTTACATGTCCCCCTGATATGGTGGTGCTCGGGGGAGTGGTTTGGAAAGCAAGAATAAGATTAGTCACATGAGTACTGAAATATTAAGACGAACTATTGAGGTATTTATGGAACCTTGGAAAAGGTTGAGATTCTAAAATGCCTATGTACCTTTACCTTTTTGAAAAGGCTCCTTGATTCCCATATAAGGGGAAGAGGTGCGCCTATTGAGGGCCAGATCTTCCTCCTTCTGCTCTTCCTCATCCTGTCTCTTTTCAACCTCTTGATCATTGCCAGTCTCTTGATCCTTCCAAGCCTCTTTGCAGCCTTCATGAGTATTGTGTAGGTTTCTTGGAGAGGATTCTCTAAGCATTCATCCTTCTGAATTCCCTTCTTGTCCTTAACCTAAATTGCTCATGGACTAACTTGGAGATTCTTGCTTTTGCGAGCCCGGTTGGGTGGTGAGCTTTAGCTTAAAGGGCTGGATTAAGAATTTTTTTAAGTTTTTTTATTAATTTATTAGAAGTTTAATGTTTTGTTTGTCTGCTAACCTATGTTTGTAACAAGTGGTATCAGAGCCCGGTTCCAATTTCTTTTGGAACTGCGGGTGGTCACAAAATAAAAAAAAGTTAAGAATTATAGTCAAAGTTTAGATAGTGAGAAGAATTGTAATAATCATGCTAGGAATCTAGAGATAATGCAGGATAGCAGAATAGAGTGGGCAGTCCAAAGAATAGAATTTTCAATTGCTTTTTGGATTTTCCCTTTTTAGCAGAAGCCTTGAGGCACTCGAAAATCCTAGAATTGTATAATCCTAGACATAATGGTCCTGATTCTTCCCACAACATCTATGCCAGAGCCGAGAAAATATTAGATCTAAAAAGCCATGTTTCCATGCTGCCATGACCGTAACTCTAATTGATGCATGACAGAGCTTTACCCTTTCGATAAAGAAAAAGGGACCCTCATTATGCAAATCTGGACGTTTTGGCAATTTGGGGACCTGTTTGCAATGCGATGTTATGATTGCCACAAAGCTCTGATCTGATAATAGCTTTCAAATTTGCAACCAAGTCAAAATCTCCAGATCTTCCCATAGCTTCAGGTTATTGCCTCCACTTTGGCCACAAATCGACCTTACGATTTATTCTTCAAAAGATGCCCATCAGTTATGTGAAGTAAAACTGTCTAGGCTATTCAATCCACTACCGGATCATCTGGAACTTGTTGCATTGAAACCTCTGGAGCTACTTAAATCTCTATACTGCATTACCTGAATGCTAGCTGACTTGAGAATCCCAAAAATGCTGGGACCCTTTCGTAGGCAATTTTATCGGATTGTTCTTCTGTCAAACCGTCAAAACCAAACCGTCAAAACCTAAGTGTTGATATGCATTTTTGAGGAATTTCGATGCCTATAAAGTTTCTTTATATAAAGGTTTGACTACTTAAGGGGAGTAATATTTTGTTTTTTTTTTTTTTAAGCTCTAGGAAATTCCTCTTTCTTAACTTTATGTTGATCCATGTAGTGGTTAAGTTACTTTGAAATGTCTAGGTTAGGAAAACTTAGAATTTCGTCTAAGATACCTTTGAGATTTAAAGCTTAATCTACAAGATGCTGAAGCATCCAAGGGTTGCCCGAAAAAAGGACAAATGAACAAAATGAGATGAAATGGACTTGTAACCAATGTATCACAGAAGGAAAGCAAGAAAATTTCCACTAGTGCTTTTTTTTATCATGATCAGCCTGGTCAGTTTTCTGCCAACCTTCATGACTTGGTAAAACTACTCTCACAATGCTGCCATCAGCTGTAGGGTGTCTAACATACATGTCTTTTAAACTCTCATAGTAGCCTTGAAGTAAAGAAGTGACTAAAATTAAAGTTGGTTGTTAACATTATTATAACGAGTCGAGTCGCTGCTTTCGTTGTAATTTACTGCAGGAATCACTCCATTCTCAAGAACACATTTTACTAGTTCATCAAAATAGTACTTGAAGACCTCAACCTTGAAATCGAATGTCCGTATCTGAAGTCCAACCAATTTTTCAAAACATGCGAAATATGAACTATAGAATCTAGTAATCAAACCCCAGACTGCATCAGATGGATGAAAAAGATAGCGCCCTAGGTGGTGAAATACTGCTCTGTCAGTAAAGATTTTTTCCAGTTCTACTTCAAATGATGGTATGAAATAAAGACTTGGAACATAGTACATATTTGACCTTACAAATAACCAAGATATGGCTTTTAGTAGTTTCTGCTCTTCTTCACAGAAGAACCTTCTATCCTCCTCGTTATAGGTATGTAGACGATGAATAAATGAAATAAGAGAAGGAGGTTTGATGTCACTAGTATCCACGACACATTTTCCACCCCTGTCAATGAAATGGCCAAATCTGTAAGAAGAGGTTTCATTAAGGCCTTCAAGCAAGTAATGAGGAAATTTTGAAGGTAGAAGCCAGGATGTTCCAGGAAAAGGTTCACAAAAAAGATCACTGACATCAGTACCTTTATCCACCAGAAGTACTCTATCTGTGAGAAGTGCATATAACAATACAGCTGCCAAAGTGACCATTCTATTTCCAAGGCCACTGTATATTTATGAACCTTGGAAAAGGTCGAGACCCTAGAATGGTCTATGTACCTTTACCTTTTTGAAAAGGTTCCTTAATTCCCATGTAAGGGGTAGAAGTGCGCCTATTAAGGGCCAGATCTTCGTCCTGCTCTTCATCATCATGTCTCTTTGCCAGCCTCTTGATCATCACCAGTCTCTTGATCCTTTCAAACTTCTCTGCAGCCTTCATGAATATTGTGTATGTTTCGTAGAGAGGATTCTCTAAGGGTTAATCCTTCCAAATTCCCTTCTTGTCCTTAACCTAAATTGCTCATGGACTATCTTGGAAATTCTTGCTTTTGCGGGCCCGGTTGGGTGGTGAATTTAGCCTAAGGGGTGGATTAAGAATCTTGCTAAGTTTTTGTGTTAATTTATTAGAAGTTTAATGTTTTGCTAATATATTGATGATACTGTCACTAAATAATTTCGACCAACAAAAGTATTTACATAAGCAAATCATGTCCATTCTTAGAAGCATCAAACTGTCATGCACTCTGCAAGATCCAGAGCAAGCTCCAGTGCCTTGTTGTAGATCCAGCGCCTTGAATCGGTTGAATTAGTTAGATCCGGTGCCTAGAATTGTTCAGTTCTAGCGCCTAGCACCGACTTCATCCATTTTAGCCCAGTGGATTTTCACTAGCCCAGTTTCTAGCTTCGCATACCAGTCCAATGACGATCTTTGGATCAAACAGTTTCAGGCAATTTGTCTATTGATTTGGAGACTGGTTTGGTACCCAGCAGCCTCAAAATGCAAGATTTCGCTAGCCTCAACTGCTAGCTAATACCAACGATCAGGGTTCCAACATATGATTTTGCAGCAGAATGGTTTCGGAGCCCGATTCTTCAGCCACAGTTCCGCATCCAGTCAGCGAGGGTTTGGCAGACGCTTTGGTTGTGCAGGCCCGTTGGTTTTCTTCTGCCCTGGTCCAACCCGATTCAGGGATTCAGGTCCATGGAATGATTCATGGACTTCCATTGCTCTTCCATCAGGGCGGCAGGCAAACATCGGCCACACACCACAGGAGGATTCTCCACAAGTCTTCTGCCAGATTTACTCACGACACATCCCTACAGTTTGGGGTTGCGCTCCTATATAGACTCGAGTCCTAGAATCCGAATTATGGGTCATGTTTGGTCCTAGAGTGCAACCCTCAGCCTTATTATTGGTTTCTAATATCATGGCTCATAGGCCCTTGGCCCACAGGCCCCCTGTCAGTGAGCGATTTGATGTACGGATGGCCAAAGATAGGCCCTCTGCGCGGGACTCCTTGTTGCCACAAGCGCCCTCGCATCCCCCGAGCTCCCGTTCTCGTGTCCAACTACACAGGCAGGCCCCAGCTTCTCTTATAGACCTGCCTGCCTCTCTTTTCGGGGCACAGCAGCCTCTTCAAATTGGGTTCGATAGTTCATCTCTGGACCTACAAGCCCAAGGTTTGCCACCCAGACTTTGGGACCATCTATAAGCTATTCACTCGGCTGGCAGGAAGGCTCGCAAGTCATTGACTGTCTCTATGGAGCGATGGACACAGTTATTGTAGTTGTTACGGGAATTTGTGCCGGATTGGGAATGTCAGCCGGCCGAGCGTGCCAATGCTTCGGCGCAAACGTTAGCGTCCGACTTCATGCCGACTGATGGTGCACCCCGTACCACCTCCATGGCTACACAGACTGAGGTTGTGTTGCATCCGTGTGCAACAATAGCCTACACTTCAGCACAGACAACTCCTACCACGCCTTCCCCATCCAAAGGCGAGTTACACCCACCTGCATTTTGTTTACGCATTGTTGGGCTCCCTTAGGTGGATGATTATTCGGCTATTGAAGAGTCGCGCCGCTTCTTTGCGAAGGAAACGCAGATCGAGGCGTCTAGCATTGAGTCTGCCAGTTGAATTGGGGCAGCACGATCCGACCGTCCTTGTCACCTTTTGGTCCGGTTTCGAGGACGTCATTTCCCGCCTGCATGTTTTACGGCACGGTAACGGATGATTTGTTCGATCGATCTCAAGCCCCGCATGTATCGTAACTGTTCAGTCTCATGTGTGTAGCGACAGCAAGCATCATTTGAAGGGGACCACCTTCTCTGTGCAAGAAGATCTCACCCCCGCCCAATTATGCAGGCACAGAGAGAAACTTTGTCGGGTGTGCGAGGCCCGCCTGCAGCGTAAGTGGGCAGTGTATTGGAGTGCCCATGCCATCATTCGAGATCAGTGGCCTCCTGACTCCTGGGCTGTGTGGGATTAGTCATGTTTTTCTGCATTCACTGGCAGTGTATGGTATTTTTATTCGGCTATATTGTTCTCAGCATATGTATATGTAAATCTAAATGTTTGTGTTGGGGTTTGCCCCGAGTTTTTGTCTGGGCCTAGGCCCCTCTTCCGGTCCCATAACTCGATTGTGTTCTCGTGGACGTAAAAAACTTTCTTCTTCTTCTTCTAAAGTTGCACCTATATGGACGTTAAATGCTCAATCAAAACATAAGTCAAAACACTAGCCCGGAAACGCCGGGCACACGTTTACTAGTCTATCTATCTGATTTGAGACAGGCAGATGGGCCCGTGAGCTCCTGAAAATAGGATATATCAATGTTGCCAAATGGGAGCAATTGAAGATAAATGTCATACCCTTCAGATTTGTCCAGTATTTGGACTATCCAACCATGATTTGTCATAACCAATCAACCACTACATGTGCTTTTGAAGATGTTCACAATGTCGACTCTCATCCTGGAGGTTCTGTGCTTGATGAATATGTCCGCCTTCAACACATTGATATGTACAGATTCATCAGCAAGCTTATTATTGTCAAGCTTTTTCCCTCAAAAACCCTTCGAGCAACGGATTTTTTAATCCTATATAGCAATTGGTTTCTTGTGCTCTCTCTTTTATGTTAAGACGATACGATACGATGCGATGCGATGCGGTGCGGTGCGGTTCGGTTCGGTTCGGTTCGGTGAAGGAAGGAAGGAAGGAAAGAAGGAAGGAAGGAAAGAAGGAAGGTTTCCTGTGCTCTCTCTTTTATGCTAGGACGGTACGGTTCGATGAAGGAAGGAAGGAAGGAAGGAAGGAAGGAAGGAAGGAATACCTACTTATTGCACCAATCTACTATAATTTCAAGCCCTTGATACTTGTTTTATTAACGATGCGACAACAAACAAAAAATAACCATTTGTTTTCTACTAAAAAGATCGAGTGATTTAAAATGTGCTTCCATTTTATCTATGACTCCAAATGACATCTACGAACAACATCGAGTGATTCTATCTATAACTCCAAATGACATCCACTTCATGAGTCGCGCAAAAGCACCTTGCTATATATGTATTGTGGTATTGCATTCGATCAAGTTAACTTAAAGTGTTAAACTTAAAAGTGTTGTGTGGAGAATTTTTAATGTTCACCTTCACACTATGAAAAGCATCCAGCAATGTCTTTTGGGTTGCCCTTGTTTCCGAGCTTTGTTTGTGGAAGAATTTCTTGGAAATTCTGCAGTTCTTATATATTTTGTAAATGCCATAGCTATACTCTCAGCAAAAATGCTTACGCTTTAGTACATTCATAAAAGATGTTATAATTATATAATAAACCTTTGAGATTTACATAGACGCCCAAATGGATATACATATCATATGGTACAAGTTAAACAGGACATGAATATGCAATCTCCCATATGCACTTCACCCTCTCTTTGGTTGCTGGGTGATCTAAGATTCCAAAATTGTAGGGACTTTTTACAGAAAATTCCCCCTCAAAATTCTAAGCTTATGCCCCTTGCCTTGCCTTCTCAAAAATTGTCAAGTTCATATGCTCTGAACCAGAGATGGTAAATATACGTCCTTTGTTACCTCCTTTGTTGCAGGCACCTTCTCAAGAGCTGCTAAGCATTTGTGATATGAGAAATCCGTTTCTGTTGCATCGTTTCTTATAATAAAGAAACACCGTGAATCACTATGTTCAGGGTGAGAATCGATCTGTGCAGAAAAAGTATACTTCGTTTTAGATTTAGTGGCCTTGCAAACTCATTTCAAACCAAGTAGATACCTTGATGGATCTCACCCCACATCCAATTTTGGCAAGACTATCTGGGTGATATGGTAGAATCTTTTCAAGAATTAGTTTCTGATCAGCTTCGTCAAGCGCATCCCCCAAGCTATATCCCCTGCATACACAGGAAACTACTATGTAGACCAACACAAAAAGAAAACAGTTGTGAACTGAAAGCTCACAACCAAATTCTGCTGTAAAACCTGTGCACATATTCTTGATCATTAAGAAGATATCATACTTTTTATGCAGCATCTTGTTCATTTGCCCCGCCAAACGCCTTGCATGCTTCAATGCACTTTCTGGTATGCTGATATGCCTGCTAAGAAAACCATTGGCTTTCTTCCTCACACCAATAGGAACCTCCTTTTTCATGCCAATAGATAATAGATTCTTAATGTCACTGTTGTAGCTAAATTTCTGTACAGATTTACCCTGAAAGATAGAAATCCAAAAGCTAAGCAAAGCTAAACACAAAAGGCTGGAGGGAATATAAAACTACCTTGTTTTGCCACAACAATTCAAAATTTGCTCCAGTGCCAAGAGAAACGCGTTTACCCCATGTCGAGCATGCGAGTGCTCCTAATAAATCATCACCTTCGTTCTCCAAAGCAGCAAGCTGAAAGCTCTTACCAGGAGCCTACAATGAACATAAGGATTCAAACTAATTCAATGTTGCATATAAACAGGAGCAGAAATTGAAAATGTTGCTCCTACAGCTAGTGCTGCTTTTTGAAATGGGGCATGCATAGACATGCTTTCAAGAAAGTCTTTGTATCCAGAAAAAACAAGTGCGTTGACATCTCCTGTATGTGTCAATGCAGTCGCAATAAGCATCGCATGCTTGTCGTTTAGTGGAATCAACTTTCTTATTACCTACATTGGTATGGGAAAAACAACATTGAATCATTATGCAGTTCCAAATACTAAAGCATTAGATGACTGTACCTCAAAGATACATATTTTTGCAGCTTCGATCCCGAGATTTTCCCGTATTTCTTGCACGCTGCAAGGCAAGGTACGTTTGAAGTCTAAGGCATCGAGTATTGGAAGGCATGCCCTTTTTACCACATTCCATGCTACTCCACGCTTTTTACAATTTTTGACATGGACTCTCAACATCAATTCACCATCGCGTGGAATGCCTGCAGCTATGTATTGTGGAGCATAGCGCTTTTCCTCCCAACAAATTTCAGCCGATTGAATGGAATCATTGCCTGCTTAAAAGTCTTAAGTTAGCCTAGAGACCAGCTAAATCTAGAAACCAATTCAAGCTTCATTATTCTATCAGTAGGTTTAAACAAAACAAGGTTCTTAACATTTTGCATGAGACATCATACCACTAATGATGGTTTTTAGAAGGTACAAGAAAGCATTCTTTGCTAGCTCAAACGAATCCTCCTGTGCAAAATTCGTCTTTAACCGAAATTGCACACAAGGCCAACAGAGTTGGCAATTTTCACTGTTCCACCAGAGCAATATCGTTAATCAGAGAGCGAAAGAATTAAGCTTTGAATATGAGAAAATGAACTCAGTCGATACCTAAAATTAAAGAGGAAGGAAGGATATTGTTTCTGTAGTATCTGCCTTACATCCTCCAAATGAATAAACGAACTTCGTAATGCCTCCTGAGTATAGAGACTAATATGTCAATGGTAACCTCTTCGGTCCAAAATTATGTTATATTGGCCTTACCTTTCGAAAGTGGATGTGTCCCATCCATGAAGATGCACCTTTGGGTCCAGGCTTATACCTGAATAACATAATAGAAATTGGAGAAACATGAACTCCTGAATCTAACATATCAAGCTATAAAATAGCACAATAAAGGCATTCTGCCACATACTCAATAATGCTCTCAGAGGCTAGCATTTCAATTGTTTTAGACTCTAAAGAATTTCTTATTTTTGCTGCTACCCATTCCTGCACATGGGGACCCTTCAAAGAGGACTTTGATAGACGCAATTCTACGCAATTGTCCAGCATTTTCAGTTCTGCTTTTTTCCTTCTCCACAAGGTAGTCTGTTACAGAAAAAGCAGGTTTGGAAAGATCTGATTATAGCGAAAATCAAAACAATTTGCAAAGTTACCTTTATAACTTCCAAAGGTTGGGGGCTATTTGACCCTGAGGAGGATGTGCCATTTGTCACAAGGTTGTACAGAGGCTCTGCTAGTGCAGTGGCAGCTAATGCTCCCACTGGTTCTCCAGCATGTTCATTCCATGACTCATCATCAAGGTCTTCGGCACCATAATTAAACTGCACTATGTGATTACCAAGACCATTCCGCACCGTCCCATCATAAGCAATGTGCATGTCACGCAAATAAACCATCAGATATCTAAAGAGTGAGCCAGGCTCACTAATCTTTGCAGAACTTTTAGAAGATGACATTGCAGAGATGAATAAGTCCTTTGGACGCAATCCATCAACAAAGGACCTGTCAATTACATTGTCCTCCAATGTCTCCAATAATGTGATTCTCGATAAAAGACAGCTTGACCGTTCACCAAGCTGAAGACCAATACAGGCACCCTGACGTACTATCTTCTCCAGAGAACCTTTACTACCAGCTTTCACCATTGTCATTAGAGGATTATTGTAAGAAATATAAGGAAGAATGGCCATTTCAAGACCATAAAAAACTGTTTGGAACTCAGCTGCTAAGCTCTGAACCAGCTGCTTTTCTTTATCTTTCATCTTTGATATGGACTTCCCATATTCAATATCAGTTTGAAATGCTTGATTTAATAGGAAATGCTTCGTGACTGATTTGCATTTTGCTTCCTGAAGACAGCCTTGCACTTCTGCAAGCATCTTTCTTCTCGTAGAAGAGTCCTTGGTAAGTAAAAAGTCAAATATGCCTAGGCTAAATCCAACATCAGAAAGCCATGCAGTCAGGACCTTTTGTGAAGAGTCGAGATGCTGCATTGTTACGTCTGGGCCTGATAATTCATAAAGCCTAGTGATATATCCCTCACTGGAACATTTTAGCCAACTTGAATCATCACCACAGAGAAGAAGTTCACCGTCCCTTATTATCAGATTATCCTTCTCATAACATATATTTCGTGGCAATGTTGTGCTAAATAACTGTTTACCTGTCCACAGAGGTCCTTCTAATCGTGGTGCTTTTACAATAGCTGGCTCACAAAAACTAGTTGATTCTGAGTACATTACAAGCTGACACATTTCCTTCTTATTCAAAAACACATGCCTGCTTGTTAGCAAATGAGCAGCCAATAAGCTATCCTGACTAAGGCTGATTATTGGCTGCCCTGCTTGTGAGCTGATAAGCTGCTTAGGTATTGTCATCATTTCTATCAACTCTGCACGAGCTTCTTCTGATTGGGGAACACATAAATTAACCTCATCTCCATCAAAATCAGCATTATATGGATGACAGACTATTGGATTCAGAGCTATTGTACACCCTGGAATTCGCTTCACCTTAAATGCAACAAGAGAATGCTTGTGTATTGTAGGCATTCTGTTTAAGAAGATTTGGTCCCCATTGATTAAAGATCTATGAACAATATCTCCAACCTCCAAAATAGGACAGTGCCTTGAAGTTATATCTTCTCCCTTTCGGAAAAGTTTAACCATTTGTACTCCACCAAATTTAGAATAATATGCACCATTTTCAATGTAATGTTGAAGCATTTTAATATTGAAAGAGGTCGCATTTTCCTTTACAGTCAAATTTGAAGCAACTGCATTTGGTACACCTATTTCGTCAAGCATAAGAGATGGATCTCCTACAAGAACACATCGTGCCGAAAAATTATTCACCTTCCCCACAACAGTTCTCCGAAACCATTTCACCCCTGTGTGATCACGTGGTCTTAAAGACTGATTTGTTGTCTTTTTAGATTTATCGTCCTCAGTAGTAAGCTGCAATATGGAAAGTGTAGGTTAGCAATTTGCGTTACCACTAAAGCCACGCCTCGAGTTTATTATAGAGCATTTACCTTGGTGGCAGTGAAATAAGACAATACCAATCTTTGGACCTCTAGAATGTCATCCTCACTTATATTGCCCACAGCCAATGACTTGCACTTTGTCAACAAAGACGAAAGTCTAGAAGTCAACTTATCCTATAGCAGCAAACAAACTCAGACAACAATATAAAGAGATGCAATAGGTTACCTCCAGTAGTTACATACCTTTTGAATGCTGAGGGCATTTACAATATCGGTAACAAATCGTGTACAATTGGGAGATACATATATATTCTTCACAAAATAATCATCCAGGTGAAGTAAGTTTCTACTCTGAGTAATTATTTCTGCTATGTCTGTGCTCTTGTTAAGGATCTCCCATGCCTGCATATCACAAATGCTGAGAATGCTCAGATAATCCTAGATATGATATTATAATATTCATTAGACATAAAACATATGGCATCATAATGCTTGGAAATTACAAAAAACCTTTTCAACAACTGATACCTCCGCACTCCTATATTCCACACAAATTAACTACATAATAAGCCAAACTGGACTGAACTAGACTGAAAAGAAAGAAACATCTTATAGTATAAGCATATCCTCCATTATATTGCATCAAACATCATCGGTCTGCGCAACATCTTAAGATTTCAAGAAATTCAAAGCTCTTGAACACTAAGTAAGGTTAAACGCATGAAAGTTTTATGAGGAACAAAAAACCTCCAGAGGAAGCAAAATTCGACTTGTCCAATTTTTGCGATGGTCATTACACTTTAAAGTTTTAAGTCCCTCCCAATAATCATCTGGAAGGTTAGCTTCTTCATCCACCTCCATTTGAATAACCTTAGCAATTTCTCGGCCAAGCTTCTTAGTTACAACTGTCAACTTCGGTTCTGGATATTTAGACCCTGCCTGCCCAATCATAGAAAAATGTGATTAATTTCCCTCTTCAGATCTTCATTTAATTGGAACTTCCATAATTTCACCTGGAGCTAGCATTGACCTGGCATCAACCAGGTATAAAAACTTTACCTTACAGTATTGGCAGCCATCAATAGCACCAATGTCCCCTGAGGTATCAATATCCCTGGCTTTCTTATTCTGAAACAATGCAAAGCGAAAAACCAGTAAGATAACCACAAGTTTGTAGCAACTGCAACTCAAACGACTTGTCTGTACTTTATCTTGATTCACCTCTTGCAGTTTTCTACGAGCAATAGAAATATCTTCTTTCCTATCCTTTTTAGATGCCTTAGCAGGAAACCCATCTTTCGCAACTGCACATTTCCTCTTTGGAATTACTCTGTGTGGTAGTTTGGCACCCATCTTTTTAATTCCACTCGTCTTGATATTTGCAGGAGAGTCTTCATCATCACTTGTAAGAATAAGTGGATTCTCCTCCGTCTGTCATGATGGACGCATTTAGTGCTTTCTGCATGAAAAAACCTGAAAAAAGAAAGAATATTCATAACAAATCATTTATGCTAACTCCACCATGAAAACAAAGATCTTACAGAAATGGTATCATCCAGCTTCTGCAATATCTCTCCATTTGTAACTGTAGGAATATTTTCATTCTTTTTACTGATCTTGATAAATTTGCAACGCCTACCCTGTAATAGATATGCATAAGATGCTATCTGCATGATGGCGAAGGACAAGATACTGCATGCAATGCCTCAAGTACCCTTTTTTTCCTTTCTTTGATCTCAAAGCAATGAAAGCATATCCTCTTTAAAACTTCAACCAGCTCACGAAGCAGGAAGGGATGGTATACAGGGAACGGAAGGCGAATATGGCCACTGTGACCTGCAAAGTGGAGCTTCTTAGAATGTAGATAATCTAGAGATGTTTCTTTAACTCCCACATGTGCAGTACCATCACAGCTTCTTTGATCTTTGAAACAAGTATTGTCAGCTGAACAAGTTGCACATTTATCACCATGTTTAAACTCTCCCAAGGACGGACTGTAGAGGTCCTTTGGTCGCTCCACCTCCAGTACAGACTGCCTAACCTGAAACATTCAAAATGCAAATGTAAACTATCACTTTAATGGTCACTAATACTAATAATGTTTTTGCAAAACTTACAATATCTTCATTGCTTAAAACCCCAAATTGCACTCTTGTCAAGCTCCAGCAGGGTGGTTCTCCTGGCTTTGAACCCATTCTTTACAGATAGAAGCTTTTGTTAAAATGATAATAGCTCGTCATTTCCGCCAGTAGATACTAAGCCTAGTTGGTATCTACCTGAATTCAAGAAAGAAGAAAGCAATGAGGATAAGAGATACGTGCATGGTATAAGTTTAGGCAACTGCAAGCCACTGCCTATTTCATACTCAGAATCAAAAGCCACTAAACCCAGGCTCCAAAGATATCCAAGACACTTGAGATAAAGAAGAGAATTCAGGATCAAACAAAACAGCTCACAGAGATCATGTTTCTTATCATTCAAGGAAAAGTCCATTCTTTCTTACTTCATCAATTTCTAGTTATTCATTCTAAGGTTTGGAAGATTCTACTCAAGTTAGATTTTTAAGAAGATGTATTCGTTACAATGAGTCTTCTCTATGGGCTTAACACAGCCCTATTGGACTACTAGTATTTTCAAATTTCATACAGTGACTAGTTGCGTTACACACAAGAAAACTTACATATTTATGTTCATGATTGAGCAGACTTAGCACATTTATGGTTTTGCTAGCAAAAACAAATACTGGAGTTTCGGTTTTTGATCTTTATATGCCATCGCTAAGAAAAAGATTTTATGAAATGATCCGACCAGTTGAATTCATTAAGCTGTCTGTAAACTTCTGTTCTAGTAGTGTCTATGGAGCTCTAAGGATGTCTGTAGCTGAACGAGGTTGCCATATTTGCAGTTATTCTGTAGTAAAACAGTAGTGGGTTCAAAGGCAACATTGATCGAACAAAGCCAGAAAACTGGCGAGTGAGTTTCTGTCGGTTTTACTCACCAAGTGTTGTGCTTGCTAATCCATCTCCGTCTGATTGGTTTGATAATGCAGCAAATGAGCTCTTTGTTTTTTCTGCAGCTGATCGATCATAGCTATGACGAAAACGAGACCTGCCGCCTCTACAGATCGCACGGCTCATCAGCTCCGGTGATCAAATTTTTAGTCTGAATCAGCTTTGTAAAATAGGTGCAGAACTAATTGCACGTACTTGTTGGTAATGCGAAAGGGACGCACAGTCTCCTTAAGCGTTGATCGAGCACTTCGCGTTTCTCTTTCTTTTCTGGGATTCAGCTAAAACCTTCCTCGCATAACAACCGAAATTTCTAGAGCCTATTTGAACAGCAGAAAGCTTCTTTCCAGCTCGTAAGCTCAATTAGAGCCTTTCCAACTCTGTTCCGAAGCTCGATCCATGTGGGTAATGCTAAAGAATGGCAACAACAGCATCAGAAGCAAAAAGAAAAGGAAAGGGCAGGAAAAAAATAGTGCAGTCTTCTTCGGCATGTACTCTGTTTCCGGAAACGTACCATGCCTTTTTAAATCAATGGCTTAACGAAGAGAGAGATCAGATATGGCAGAAATTGGAACCGAAAATGAAGAGCCCAAGCCCAAACACGAGGGAACCGGCGTTTCGGACATGATGGGTTATTTGGTACGCCAAAGAAGAATATGGACGGACTTCTTCTAGGCCGTATGGACATAGCCTGGTTTAGGGTTTAAGCTAAGTAGGGTTTTAGCTGCAGGATTCATGCATTCCGACAGCCCCCATCACTAAAACAGCCTCTGCTCCTTTGCAGAGGCTATCTTTTAATCCGATCATCGGATTCTGCCATAGTTTCTGCTCATTCCTTCACCATTTTCTGTATCCTTTAATTATACCATCTTCTTGGATGGTTATGATTCTTACTTATAGATTTTTTTCCTCTTGCATGGTTATTTATGATTTTGATCTGCACTTAGCCTCCTCCTATACTAAAAATGTCTTGGCGTTGCTAATAATTAATGCATTGCCCTGCTTTTAGTTTTGGCTGCAATATCTATCAACAGAATGTTGCTCTTTTAATATATTAATACTATATCATATGAGCTGGTTGGTTCAATCAAATCAACCTTGAAATGAAACCAACACCTCTATTGTGTCAATTCACACACTCCACTATCAGTCATATTCATATTCAATTCTCTCACTATATTGTTTTGATGTAATTCCATTAGCTACATTCTAGTTTTTTGGGCATTGTGTGGTTACATTGTATTCCATGCGAAGAAATGTATAATGAGGTCTAGTTGATCACACCAGTTACCTTTTAACGTCTAGTTACCTTTTAACGTCTACATATGTAGATGGATGGATGAATGGTTGGTCGGTCACGCCACTAAGCAGCGTCCAATCGGACATGTGACGGCAAAACAAGGGACCGAAGTTCGAGAAGTACAAAACCAAAGAGGGACGAGGCCCTCATCTGAACACGGACATTTAAGCTTTATATTTGTTGACAGTTTTACGTTTGCACCAAAAATTGTATTTCACGAAGCTGGGCGCGAGGACTAAGAAAAACCCAGCCACTGATCCTGAGGCCAGCGGTCACAGATGATGGCAACACCTCCTCCTGTACACCGCCCATTTCTTTTGTAGTCGCGCCTTCCGCACATTACAAAGCTCTGCTCTACGCTGAGTCAGCTGAACTGGCGTAAGATCCTCCTGCACTTAGAAGCTAGTGTTCCTAAGATGGCTGCCATGCTGAAGCACGTAAAGTCTGTCCTGCCGCGTTTGAAAACGAATCAAAATATGGCACGGTCAATCTGGCCTCTGAGCTCCAACCCTATGTGCTGTCTCAATCCCCGGGCGAGCGATATGCATGGTGTCCGTGAAGAAGTGCACGGCCTCGTCGATGTCCATCCCCGAGCTTGGCTCGAGTACCCCCACTATCCGCAAATTCAATGCTCTCTCCTCGAAGAGCTCGTCAATCACCGGGACGCAAACTGGGTCTTGCGGTTGAGGACCACAATCCGAGGGAGATTGCTGGTTCAAGCCAAGGGGGGTTCACATCGATGAACCTTACCAAACATGTGAGTGGTCGGGAGGGGGGTTTTTACTACATAATTCCGT
>JAANSK020188878.1:0-24728 GCA_011763485.2 Isoetes engelmannii
ACCGAATCCCACGTGGGCATGACACGCAATTTACTGATTCCACGTGGACCATCTTATTTAAATCTTGAGCCAACTTTTCCGTTTGTGCCTGTGGGATATTACCTTGAAAATTTGAAGAACCCTAATTTGATCAGGGCAAGATCTGGATTTTTGGAAGCTTCTGACTAGCAAATCATTACCATAACATCCCGGCCTGACCTATACAACACCAAGAAGCCCATACTTTGGCTAAATGACAAGCCAATCAGTCGGATTTCCCAAGATTGCAACATAACAGAGCATTTTAAAAAGGGGGCAAGTTCAAATGAGAAATCTCAGGGGCTTAGACGCAAATTGAAGTTTGATAAGGTGAAGTACATGCAGGATCGACCTTCTGCAAGCGGATTCGACCTTCCTTGCTGCTGAATTCTCTCGATTTGGCAGTAAAGCTGATCAAGAAACCTGTCCAGAAATGGAAGAACACTTTCCTCATGCTTCGTGAGCATTGGAAATTGTCTCAAACAATCTTTATGAAGTTCAAGTGAATTAAAATCCAAATTTGGTAAAAGCTCTCTTGTACATTTAAGTTGAAACTTGAAAAGTATGCTTAAAAATCTCTAAAAATCGATATTTACATAGAATTCTAAGTGGTTAAAGTTCTCTCAGACTAAAATTTAAACTCTAAATGTTGTTATCTATTCACAAAATGCAAAAAATATATAGTTAACCTAGACCTGATACATTTCTCTTTGCAACTAGTACTTCTATTCGGTTCTTAGGGTCATACAAGTCCATCCAATCCAAAAAATAGTCAGTTGACACCTTTTGAAACATTGCAATTACAAGTACAAGTTTTGCTTCATGGAAACATTTCGAACAGCCAAGTTTTAACCTCATTGTCAACTGTTCTACAGTGAAATACAGTCTGTCAGGCTCAAATTTGTGGTCATTCAGTACATCCTTTTTTTTTTTTTTATCAACATCATAGTTTGCGCGTGTTCTACAGAGACTTTGTAAACCAGTCCAAGTGTTTCTGGTCTGAAAAGATCTCTCCATATTCTTCTGCAAAAGATAGCTCCCTGCTAGGGTCACCAAAATCTTGACCCGTTCAGTGAGATCATTTTTGAAGAAATTGTTGTAAGAGACTTGAAAGGGGATTCAATCCACATCTGCACACACATCTTAAGCACACTTTCAGTTTGAATCTAACTTTGAATACCTCAAATTTTGTCTGTGGTGAGGTACAGAGCATACAGTCTTTTTTCTAGAATTGGAAATTCAGTCCTAACAACAAAGTTAAGCTTTGTCTTTGCAAATTTAAGGCACAGAGTGGTTGCCTGAAGCAACCTGGAGGCCCTGCACCACTGAGGTTGAGGGCTTGCCAGGAATACCCTCAACAATGATAAGCAAGGTCTTTATTTGTAGGTTATTTGTTTGAGATTACTAGTCTTCTTGAAGAAATAAAGGATGTATTTGCTTGGGACTACTCTGAGCTCATTGGCATCAAATAAGAGGTATATCAATTTGAGATGTAAAAGAAGGTTGTAAAGCTGTTTTTCAAAGATTAAGAAGGATTAATGTTGTACTTTTGGATCTAATCAAAGAAGAGTTGCATAAAATGTTAGATGCAGGAGTCATTGTGGAGATCATCAACCCTCAATGGGTATCTTACATTGTATCAATGGAGAAAAAGAGTGGTGCTTTGAGAATTTGCATAGACTATCGAGATCTTACAAATGTACCATCAAAGATTGTTATCCTTTGCCATGCTTAGAGGGGATTTTGTATGTTGTTGCAGGATAAGACATGTAATCCTTTCTATATGGATATTTAGGTTAGATCAGCACCAAAGAAAGACCAGCCAAAGACTTCATTCATCAATCCTTGGGGTACTTATGCCATGAAAAGGATGCCATTTAGTTTAATGAATGCACCAGCCAATTTCTAAAGTGCTATGGATGTTATTTTCAAGTCAACGCCTGCCGAAGAGTTCAGAGTTTACCTAGATGATCTTTGTTTAGGTTCTCTTAATACTAATCATGTGGAATTGCTTGCAAATATTTGTACCCTATGCATAAGTTATGGAGTCAACCTTAATCCCAAGAAATGCATTTTTTTTTTTTTTTTTGCATCAAAAGATCAACTCTTAGGCCATGAGCTATCTGGTCAAGGCATGCAAGTAGCTCAGTACAAGGTTGAAGCCCTCAAGAAGTTAGTTGCTCCTCAAAATCTGAAGCAGGTTAAGAGTTTCATTGATATGACAAGTTTTCTTAGGATGTACATTCCAAATTTTGCTCATATTGTGGGTCCTATCTCTAAGTTGACAAGGGTAGGCAAGTTTTCTAAACATGAAAGTAAACATATACCTGTCACATGGACTCTAGAATGTCAAGAGGATTTTGACTTCCTTATTTCATCAGAATGTGAAGCCACACTCTTGAAAAAACCAGACATGAACATGTCTTTTGAAGTTTACATTACTATTACTAAAAAAGACATAGGCCTTGCTTTTTTGCACTATATTATTTGCTAGCAAACAATAGTCTGTTCTTGAAAAAGAGATGCACCAGAATGGAGAAGAGTGATGCTGCATTGACATTCCTTATTAATAGACAAGGTCATTTGCTTCTAAAAAGTCAAGTTCAAGCTTACATGAAGCAAAATCCATGGGGTTGCTATGTATGGTAAGGCAACTAGCAAGCCAAAGATCCAAAGGTGGGCTTTTAAGTTGCAGTGATATGATATTACTGTGAAATAATTGCATTTAGTAAGAAATCCGAGTCTTTATTTTGCCTATGTATTTTTTGACCATGAGGATGAGTTGGATACGTCCGACACTTCACTTGCAGTAGCACATTTGCAGGAGACACGAGAAAATCAAGCTCATGGAGGCTGGCAACAACCTATCAGGAACTCCTTGCAACATAAGATGATGCCCCTCAAGTTTGACCTCGAGTCAACAAAGGAGATTTTAAACAAAGTGCAGGAAATTCAAGCTGATAAATGATGTTTTGTGCATGATCAATAGAGATGGAGTTGCTAAGGTGTGTCGATGAAGAAGAGGCAACTATGATCATCAAGGAGATGCACAAGGTATTTGTGGAGGACACTTTGCTGGAGATACTACAGCAAAAAAAATACTCAGGTCAGGATATTATTGGCCTACTATTTTCAAGGATTGTTTTGATATTATAAAGACTTGCCATCAATGTCAAGTCTTTTGTAAGAGAATTCTTCTTCCAGCTGTTTTGAATCCTATTGTGGACCATTTTAGATATGGGGGCTTGATTATGATGGTCCCATTAACCCTTCTTCTGCAAGCCAGCATCAACACATCATTGTGGCTACAGATTACTTCACTAAGTGGGCAGAAGCAATACCTTTGAAACAAGCCAATGCCATTACAACAACAAGGTTCTTACATGAATATGTGTGTGCCAGGCTTGGTATCCCATTTAAGATAAATTCTGATAGAGGTACACGTTTTCTTAATGAAGTCATTGCTAATTTGTTGTGTATTCTTAAGGTCAAGCACACAAAGAGTTCCTTATACTATCCACAAGGTAATGGACAAGTTGAATCTACTAATAAGGTGTTGAAAAGTATTTTGCAGAAGACAGTGGAAGCAAACAAGAGGGATTGGCATGTCAAAATAATGGGCTTATAGAGTTACCATCAAGGCAGCTACAAATCATACACCATTAAACTTAGTCTATGGCATTGATGTTGTGCTTCTAGTAGAGCTGGAGTTGCCATCTTTGAGGTGAGCTCACAAATTGTGCTTACCTTTTGAAAATGCCTTGCAGGAAAGGTTGGATGCTTTGCTGCATTTGGATGAGTATAGATTGTAAGCTGAGAATGCTAATTTACTGAGAAAATTTAAGGACTTAGCTGCATCAAGGCAAAAACCCTCTAAAACCCCTTTGGTTTGGGTGCATATTCACACGCGGGGTGACTCTGGGCAATGAGAGCTGTTGGATGGGCATATTCACGAGTTATACCTTGATTTGGACCGTAGATGGGGATCCTCGTTTGTGGACTCGACAAGGCCGACAACAGGTTACTGAGGTTCTAGTGGTGCTTAATGAGCTTCAACGGGAGGAGGGTTGTTACATTGCCGAAGAATACAACATTTGTACGTTCATGAGTAAGTTCTAAGTTGTTTCCGTTCGGTTTCATGATTTTTCAACTGCTAGATTGGAATGATTATAAACATCCTATTGCTCGAATATACAGAAGTTGTGTCAAATGGGGCGTATAGTGTACCCCCTCGAATCTGGGAGGACGGGGAATCGCCATCCGACGGAGAAATGCTAGCATTGCTGAAAAGGACCATTGTCCAAGTCAAGGCTCTGAAGAGATTGCTAAATATGGACCATCTGTGGGAAGGTAACATGCTGAAATATCATTTCGATGAGATGTATGTTGCACATAGGTTTGAGAAGCAGAGCTTGGTCAAGGACTTGCTACGGGATCGTCCAGAGATATGTCGAACCCTGGACCGACTACTCTGGAATCAACCCATCGATGTCCCAGATGTCACTATTGAGGATGTCCCAGGTGTCACTCTGGAGAATTATGTGTATTTTTGAACAGAAGGAGAAGGCAAAAACATGCCACCACAAATATGATGTAGTAGAATATGTATATTGTTTGATCTGATTATTATATCTATCTTCAACGAATGGGATCTTGAACACATTTGGGTTTAGGGTTCGATAAACCGTTCTTGAGCAAAACAAGTCTGTCACATTTAAATCTCTCATTGTTCAAGTTCTATCACTTCTTTTGCAAAATTTTCAGGTTGCACCAAGTCTACAGAGCCGTCAGAGTCCTATACAAGTGTCAAAATCCAAAAAAGATCCCGTAGATTTGATTTGCAAAGTTGAGCTCTCTGCCAGGGTCATTGACCAAATTTTGACCTGGTCAGTGTGATCTTTTTGAGCAAGACCCTTTATTAGACTTGATTCCAGCCTGAAACCACATTCTCACACATCTTTTGAGCTTCTATTTAGATTGACATTAGTTTCAAAATCTTCAAACTGTGTTTGCAAAAGATCTTAGAGTCCAGACTATTTTTTCTTGAACTGGAAAAGCAGCTATGAGTTGAAATTTGAGCTTGATTTTTGCAATCTAAAGGCACAGAGTGGTTGCCTGAAGCAACCTGGAGGTCCTACACCACTGAGGTTGAGGGTTTGCCAGGAATACCCTCAACAACTTGTTGCCAAGAGGTTAGGGGTTCAAGTCTTTGAATCTCACGAAAAAAAAAATGTTGACAAAAAAGTCAATGATCAACGGTCGAGTTGGATTAAGGTGCACCAGGAGCACATTAGAAAAATTTAATGGCCTTTGGGCGCACGCCAACCTATATGGACACTTGTTTTTGGTCAAAACATGGTCAAATGCTTCGAATGAGGATACTATTTTCCTCTACTCGTCGAGTGGAGTTCGAGTATAACCTCAACTAGAATAATTCTAATGGCCTCTGAGCGCACGCTAACCCATATGAGCACTTTGTAGAGACAAAAAGGATGGGGGATTGGGCTGCAAGGATCCCTTCACACAACCTCAGGCTTTAGCAGCTAGATTTGTTTGGCGTGTTCTACAAGGTAACACCTCTCCCGCCTTGAAGTTTGTTAGTCATTGGTTTCAGCTATGTAAGGTCAAAGGCAAACCCTCGCTTCCCAGGGATGAGTTGGGTGCAACCTTTAGGGATTTTAAAATTGCCCCAGGAACCTCTCCGGTGATGCGAAGAATACTCCAGGCTTGGGGGAAAGTACAAAACTTATGCTTTGTGACGTTCCATAATAATATACAGTATAAATATGTATATTATGTATGCCACGTCACTGGTACATAACGTATCCCCGCATACCTGTAGACGGTATAGAGCACCCATGGGGCAACGTGCCCATTGAACCATTATATTGTGCATTGGTATGCCAATATAACCATTAACATGCAAATATAGTATATTGGCATTAGCATTCAATGCCGATAAACCATATTAGGACTATTGTCATTAACATATGCCAAGTGGCATCATTCTAGGGCTTTAGATCCGTAAACCATAGCTAAAACCCTAGTGGCCATTTATAAACCCTTAAACCCTAAAGTTTCCCTTCTGGGAAACTCGCCAAAGGGAAGGACGTCTTGGGATTCGCCCCAATAGCTGGGAGTTCTTAGGAGTCATGTAGCAGCTAGCCCAAGCCTTGTAGGAGCAGGCCGAGGTCCTTGTGAAGCACGACCATTAGGTAGGTGATGGATTACAGCAGCTAGGAGCCATCTCGGATGACCCATCTCAGATTTTCCCTTGCAGCCAAGCCTTGGGAGGTGTGCAGCAGCCCGCATCCATTCGAATCAACCCATTGGAGTCTTGGGAAGCATGCCAGGAGCTATGGAGGGATATAGAGGACCCATGCCCGGTAGCCAAGGATCCGGTAGGTCCATTTTGCATTCTAGGAACTCCTCGTAGCATTCATTAGTCATTCTTGGCCTCTAGCATAGAACTAACTAATGAATGTTGATTATCTATGTGTATGGCATGTATGTACATGTATCTATTTCTGTTGTGATATTTCAGTTTGTTCTATTGCTTTGCTTATGGTTGTCTATGATGTTTTGCTCCCTCTTGTGTATTGGGAAGGGGGATAGAGACCCTATCCTTAGTTTGTAGTATGATCATAGAGTTAGTCCCAATTAATTCCCATTAATTGCGGCCTGTGCATAGTAGCCCGCCTGTGTTGAGTTCCTAGGGGTCAGACCAGATTATAAGGGCGGATATGTCCCATAGCAGTTAGCTCCCTCTGGTGTGTAAGGCCTACCGGGGAGCACTGTAGACTAGGCCAAATACTCAGGGAGTGCGTGTATCCTGAGTATGGGTTCGACACCTGTTGGGGATAAGAAGCCATGCGTTGCAGTTGGATGTAGTTCCAAGCCTGGCGATGGTGCCACCATGCGTTGCAGTTGGGTGTAATCCAAGCCTGGCGGTGGGTGGTAGTTCCCTTCTATTGGGTTAAGTCGAGTACGGACAGTTGGCGTCCTCTAGTCTGCCTACTATGACATAGATCACCTAGTGGGGGAGAGATCCCCTTACCTGTCTCATCGGGACTGGGGAGATGCAACCCAGTAGTAGCCCCTCTGGCTATGCCCCCAGTAGACTACGGTCCAACCCCGAAGATCATCAACCTATCTGCAAGGTATGCACAGGAGGGGCGGATGGAGTGGACAACCCAACGGCCATGCTCTATTGCCAGCCAACTCCGTTGTTATGATTCCGTCTGCATTGATCTCTGGAGACCCAAGCCTCAGTCATACCATGAGTCCGAGCCTTGGGTAGGATTTCCCTTTTCTGTTATGATGTACGTTGATACATGGATTATGGTGAGTACCATCCTTCGAGGTGGTGTTAGATGTATTTGGTTCATTGTTCTTATGTTTGTTTCGCTTCCGCATTGATAGGTGGATCTCAAGGGAGTCAATGGCACGCCCGGTCCTCCCACTCAGGTCCTTGATCTCCATCAAGGATGCTGTGTCAGACGGACGACCCCCTTGTTGGCATGTTTGGCTAGCAGGGGGGAATGAACCAGTACTTATATGGTGGGGGCACCGTATACGAGTTGGGTACGTCACATGCTCCCCCTCTGACTTGCCTCTGGATGCTGGTAAGGTGAGCCTTTTCTAGAATGTAAAGGTACGGGGAGTAGATAATCTTCCTCTGGCTATGGTACATCCCCGGCTTTTTGGGAAATGGGGACCCATGGGGTATCTAGACTTCATCATCTTTGGGAGCATGACAGATGGATCTCATGGTCTACATTTGAACGGAGGGTGCCTAATGTTGGAGAAGGAGATAGGAAGGTCTTTAGGGAACTAAAGGCAAATGTTTCTGGACTTTCCGGGGTGAAGGGTCCTGAGGAGAGCTGGTGTTGCCTGGGCTCTCCTATCTTCAGTGTGTCCAAAGTATATCATGCCCTTTGTGATGACTATCCTCTTAAAGCAGAGGTAACACTTGGAGTCACTAGCTTTGTGGTTGTTCAACTCTTGGCCAATTCTTGGAAATCTATCTGTTCTAGAAGAATCCAAGTTTTTCGTTGGTTAGTCCTTCAGGATGGGCTCTCCTCTAAGGTAAAGCTCTTCCAGAGGGATATATCAGCAGATGATTTGTGCCCCTTGGGGTGTCAAGTAAGTGAATCTACCTCTCATATCTTTTTTTTTCCTAAGATCTTTGAATTTTGGTCTTGGGCTTCTCCGATTTTGGGGCTTGACATCCACCACTTGACCTGGCATGGTATCATCATCTCATCTGACAATTGTTCGATTTCAGCCTCATTGATATCTATTGCCCTATGGGTAGTTTGGAAGCACCGATGTGAGGTTGCTTATGGGGGGCAAGGAATCTCTACCAATAATATAAAAGGTTTCTTCAATATGGAAGTTGCCCTAATGGCCCTAGCCCACCATAGGAAGTGGGGGGTACACTATGATAAGGGACTTGATAGAATTGGGAAGATTGACGGGTTCTACAACTATTTTAAGTGCCACTGGATTGTTTTAGAAGATAACAATCTACAAGTAAGGTAACTCTCATCCCTGATCAATGAGGCCTCAAGCTACATATGTTTGGTGGAGATAGGCTCTTTTTGATCTATAGTATTCACTATTGTGGAGAAGAAGGTGTCTTTTCCTATAGTATCTACACTAGTGGAGAAGAAGAGCATGTGGTTCCTATGGTGCACCCCTCCTATGTTAAGTTAGGGGCTCTCTTCCTTCTTTGGCTCAATTCTTTCTATCTATCCCGTATGAGGATCTCATGTACCTTTTTACCCTATTTTATAGAACTAAATTCTAAAAAAAGAAAAGAAAAGAAACCCCAAGAAACATTTCAGGTAAGTAGATAATAGAAACTGAATCTTTTTATTTTGCTATTATCTGTGGACGTCCAATGAGCATATTTTGTACAAATGCTATCTCTCCACAAATCTGCACCTTCTATTTTGAATGTTCATTGTATATTCTTGTTTTCTCTTTTTTATTTTGCTATTATCTCTGGAACGTCCGATGAGCATATTTTGTACAAATGCTATCTCGCCACAAATCTGCACCTTCTATTTCGAATGGTCATTGGATATTCCTATTTTCGTCGTTGCATCAGCGGAGGCAACCCAAAAAGAAGAGGAGATTGACCCTCCCCCTCAAGAAAATTATGGCAAATAACCCTCGAGGCCGGGAGGTCGAGAGGGTTGTCGCCGTAATTTTCGCGAGGGGAGGGTTGACCTCCTTTAAACCGCAATTCGAGCAGGTTCTATTACCAGAACAGAAATGAGTTAGCCATGAAAAAGAATTGTGGAAGCAGGGAAGAAGAACAAACATCAGAACAAAAAACTAATGCAGGATCTTCCAGCCTTAACTATTGGAAAAAAAGGGATTTTTTTTTCCTAGGCTTAAATAGTGAGCAGAAACAGTAGATTTGGGCTTAAACGATGATAGAAAATCAGAGATTTTTGGCTCTGTGAAGGGAAGTTTGACCTTTTGAGCGGGCTTGTATAAAGGGTAGGCTTAAGCCCAGTAATCGAACCCTGTTTGGAAGAAATGGAAGCCCTTTTCAAGCCGTGGAAAAGGGCTAAACAGAGTAGTTGGAAAAGGGATAAGAAGCCGTCGGAATCAAGCAGTCCATTCTAAACAGATTTAGAAGTAGTCCGAACCCTGTTTGGAAGAAATAGAAGCCCTTTTCAAAGCCGTCGAAATAAACAAATTGCCCTTTTCAAAATCGTAGGAGGCTGCTTCAACCGTTAAGCTCTGTAAAAACCTTCAAAATCATCGACGCTACTTCAACCTTAAGCATGCCCGTACGTCGAAGATCGTCGGAATGATGGGAATGAATGATAATCATTGGAATATCTTCAAAGTCGAATATTCGCTGAATTATTATGATAATCATCAAAATACTCAAAATATTCAGAAGGTTATGGATTATAATTCATTTGATCCAACGGCATGCAACGGTCGGATGAAAAGAACCTGCAAAGACTGCGGTTTAAACGAGGAGAAATGTTCCCGCCGCGATAAATCATAAAGGGTTTAAAAAAAGGCGTACGGCGCAGGGAAACAAGAATTGGTATCGTCAGGACAACGAAGATGGAGTGAATGCCTATGAGGGAACCATCGATAGATTCTCAAGGTTTTCTTTCGTTCTGGCTTTACCAAACACAGCAAGTTTGCCATCTGTTTGTTTGCACATCTCTATGCAGAAGTTCGAGAAGGCCAAGCAGAGAATGGTTTCAGGGCAGCAGAAATGGCTAAGCAGTTTTTTGTCAGCGGCGTTGATGTGGCGGTGGCAACGGGCGCCACCCATCCCTTAGGTAAATCTCTCAGGGTAAATCTCTGCCTTTGCGGCTCTAATTGGACTCGTCTCTGATGAAAGGACATGGGGTATCTATGTCATGGTTTCATTTACTACAAGTTTACACTTTGGATGGTTGCCGTTTGATTGAGAAAATATTTCGGGCATTCAGATGTTGTGAAGGTGAGGCTGCAAATAGATAACGTTGGCATTAAAACAACGCCATCTAGCCTGGTATGTCTTTGTGTAATTCTCTGTAGATTGTAAACCTACTTGAGACTTTTAATTTACTTTAATGGGTCCAAATCTAGCCGAGCTGAATATTATTGGAATCGCCAAACTTTCTTATTTCAAAATGTAGGAAATTATTAGAAGTGGGGGATTATTAGATTACTAGAATTGAGCATAACTTACGAGTACATAGAACAAGCTAGCGAGAATTTGCAACATGTCCTTCAGAAGCTTGAATTTGCCCTGCAAGAGGCTTTGTAAACCAAGTTATTTGCAAGCTGTTTAGCACTAAGATAATACTGAGGTATACCTAGGTTCAGCGTTTCCTCTATAAAACAGACCTGTGTATCCAAATGCTTTATCGCTGGATGACACTTAGTAAGATCTAATGCACAGAACTATCAACCTGCAATATAGATGTCGTAGTAGGAATGTGCAGATTCTGAAGTAAACGAATAAGCCATAGCATCTGAGATTTAAACCCAGAGTCTGTAATAGTTAAGCTGATTGCCACTTTGTGGTTTGAAGTCAATTCATGATGCTATTTTGACTTTCTTCAAGTACAATTTATTTCAAAAAATCTCAGATAGCTTCCAAAGAATTTAAAGACCAAGGAATCCATGATAAGAAGAAAATATTGCAAAACATTTAATCCCTTGGCTTGCTAACCACAAAATCACAGATTAGAGTAATGTTGCAATCTTATCTGTCAATTTAATTGATCTTTTTATTAGATATAGCGAGGGTGAGCGAAAATTAACTGCAAATCGATTCTTACTTCAACAGAAATTGATGAAAATATATTAGAGATGTTTCAAAATTGATGATCGGGTATTGAATTCACACTATTTAGGTCAAATCCAACCTATGCACGTGGTATAACTCTAAAGGTCTCTCTCTGAGCGGCTGTGCCTGAGTTATGTTACAATTGATGTTCGGCAAGTATATGAAGGAACTATAAAATTGCAATAAAAAGTCTCCCGAGTGATCAAATCAGTGCAGCTAATATTGCTGGTAGGGTAAAAAAGCTAATCTTGCTAATAGAGCAGGAACTTATCCTTGTACAAGAATTCACCTAAATTGTTAGAGGCTATGAAATCTAAGCTGGTAAGCTTTGACTTTTTATTATCTTGGTTGATTGTAGTGGTTTCATGAGAGGTCTTGTGTAATTCCAGAAATAAAACTGCTGTTGACAGGAGTATTTGATAGAATTCAATCAAGAAACTATTGGGTAGTGATGGTATTTATGAAATTGGCTTCTATTCTAGTCTTGGATGGTTCGAATTATCAGACAAGGGTTTTTCGTGGTTATCTTGGCCTGCTTGATCTGAAGGAGTTTTAAAATCAGACTGGAAAACTGCAGATGATCCGCTGAAGATGATAAAGCTCTGGATTATCTGAAGATTTTGATTGATCCAGAAATTAGAAGACAACTTGGTTCATTTATGACATTGTCTGAAGTATGGAAATATCTTAAAGATTCTTGTACTCATCATGGGGTAGGAAATGGGGCAGCTTACACTTGCTGAGCGTTCTACTGTTGCAAATCAAAGTAAAGACACTTAACGGAGACTTGATAGGAGCTCGTGGAAATATTTTAGAGACTGATATATCTTAATATGAGGTGCGAAAGATCGGTGTCTCCCCATTGTTACTACTGTTCAAAAACCAAAGAATTGCTACATCGACAAATCAGCTAAGGAGAAGCAAGAAAACTCAGTTTAACTATGCTATGATGGATTACAACAAAGGAAAAATAAAGCAAGAAGATATTAAAGAGCGCAAACCTAAAAAGGGAGACTGATATGATTTTAATATAGGTGTGAAAGACCAGTATCTTCACATTGTTACTACTGTTCAAAGACCAAAGAATGTTACATTGACATTTAATGAGGTCCAGTTACTTGTCGATGCAGAGGCAAATCAGCTAAGAAGAAGGAAGAAACTCAGCTCAACTATCTATGATGAATTACAACAAAGGAAAAATAAAGCAAGAAGGGATTAAAGAGCACAAACCTAAAAAGTATAGATCTGAAGTAATGTGTTGTCATTGTAAGCAAAAAAGACATTATCGAAATTAGTGTTCTGATTTGATTAAGCTTGTGTTTTCAGTCAACATCATCTTCGCTGGTTCATCATCTTGTGCTACTTCAGGAGTAGTTATTATCCATGATAAATCTAATGACATTGTGGATGCATACACAGTAGAAGAAAGTACTAGAAGAAAGTACTACAAGAATAGGCGTCTAGAAAACTAGGAAATGTAATATCATACTTTGCTGGTTCGTCATTTTGCGGTATCTCAGGAGTAGTTGTTACTCATGATAAATCTGATGATGGTGGATGTATACATGGTAGAAGAAATCTATACAAGAATACGCGTCTAGAAAACGAAAAAATGTTAGTAACTAATGAATGCTTGACTATGGTTTTATTGGAGATGCAACAAGGATGCAGTGTCTAACATCCCTCTTGATGGCTAACAAGGTTGAGCATGGTGTTCAAAAGCATCTAAAGATAGATGTGTTAGATGCGGCACATCAAAAGCAGCGAAGCATCTAACGTTTTAGATGCGTGAAAGATGCATCTGTAAAAATTAAAATTACTGAAGAATTTCTTAATCTAAAGCAGCCAGAAATAACAACGAAAATATAACTAATATACCACTGTTAGATAGATTAATATAATGGAAAAGAGAAGCCTCCCTTTTCTTTCCCTGATCAATTTGGGATTAAACTGCCTTGTTCTATCTATCTATTAACAGTTGAATTAGGCCCCAAAATTGTATAATTCTGGAGGGGTTTCTTTAGGCTCATGGTCATACAGTAATTCTGCCACCTGTGGAAAAATTCTTGCGTCTTGATTTGAAGATTGAAACCAGTGCTATCTGCCCCTGCTCCTCTAATCTAATTTGCAAAGATAGACAGGTTGACTCAATGGATGGATGATATTAGCCACATCCGAAAAGCCAAACAAAGAAAAGGGCAAACAAAAAGTTTGAACTAAAAAATGTGGAAGCATGTAACGTTAGATGTGGGATAGATGCGCACAAGGATCTTAAGAATTATACTTTTAGATGCGGGTGTCTGTCGAATACTGGTTGAGATTCAACAAAGTGTTTGCCTACAAGAGGCTTGGTAAAACCATGTGCTGTACACAAGACTTGGTAAGACCATTTCCTGCTTGCTTTCTGAAGAAACCCTGTATGCATATATGCTAGAATGAAAGAGATACACGAGATAGCTAGGCTATGAGTAAACTGGATACTGAACTATAAAGCATGAGTATGGCTTTATAGGAGAGCCATGTCAGCAACATGCATGTCATGCCTAGTCATCTAAGAGTATTGACATGCCACATGTCATATGCTAACATCCCCCCTGATGACTAGCATGACTCAAAAGATAGGAAACGAAACTAGAACTACCAATACTAAGTATCCCCCCCGAGATATGAGATGTACTGCTGCCTGGACGGAATTTAGCATATGAAGCAAATTCAACCACAAAAGTAACCATGGCTGCCACTTGACGTTGGCGTTAAACCATAACATCCTGCCTCTGTACCATTCTCTTTTCATGGAATAGTATAAAACGACTTCTTTTTCCTCTGTAATAAACCGTACTCAGCCTTCAACCCAAGGTTAAACCCATGTAAGTGTCCTGCTGAATTCTGCAAACATGTCCAACCGTTCTAGACCCGCAGGACGTTCTAGGCCCGTTCTAGACTAATTTTTGCATAAGCAAGAAAAAATGATGCCAGTTCCTCAGACCCGATACCACGTTCTGATCCCACCTGCCACACTCCTGCACTCTAGCTCTGATACCATGAAGAAACCCTGTATGCATATATGCTAGAATGAAAGAGATACACGAGATAGCTAGGCTATGAATAAACTGGATACTGAACTATAAAGCATGACTATGTCTTTATAGGAGAGCCATGTCAGCAACATACATGTCATGCCTAGCCATCTAAGAGTAGTGACATGTCACATGTCATATGCTAACATTTTTGAGAGGAATAGTGAAAGAGATAATTAGAACTGCTGCCTCGAACAAAGCAGACTTTAATGTCTAAATGTTCAGTGAGATGATGCGACTTGTAATCCTAGCCAACCAGATCATTTTTTGGACTGCAGTAACCATGGCGTTAAGTTCTGCTTTACTGCTACTAGCATTGCAAATCGTCAGCAAAGAATGATACAAAACCCTGTAAGTGACTTCCCATACTTCATCACTTGTAGCATGATTTGAGTCTGCAAAAAGAAGCAACTTAGATGAAGAATTACACATATAGTTAGTGAATGTCTTTCGCTTTGGTCTATATCTTCTTGCTGAGTCAACTGTTAAAACATATGCTTGGATCATGAGGAGATACCATGTTAAACCTTGCAGGCTTGTGAAGTTCATGAATATACTTTTGCTGAGCTGGAAATATACCATGAGGTTGCGGCCAGACTTCCAAGCCAAATAATAATGCATTAGGCCAAGATCAATAATCTCAAAGTTGATGACTAAGAAAATACTTAGTAATTCGATGAATAGCATCCTGTAGGAACCATGCCATCCACGTACAAAAGTATAATGGAAAGCTTAGACCCCCTCAGTCTTATAATAAAGATTAGAATCATCATGCCACCTCTGATAACCAAGGTCAAAACTTAGATCTAACCATGCTTGATTTTGAAGGCAACAAATAATGGAGAAAACTTAGACAATTAGACTGTGAAGAACCATTAGACTCAGGTTGAGAGGTAGAAAAGGGACGATCTGGTAAAGAAGTATCAGTATGACAGTCTTGACCAGTAGTCTGTGAGGAAAGAAAACAGATGATAGAAATCACACAAATGGTACAGATAAGATGGTACAGAAGGTTGACTAGCAGGAGCATCTAGACATGTGGAGTCATAAAAAAATCTCACCTCAAACAAATCTTGAAGAATTTTGTCATAATTGACAATTGTTTTATCATAAAACTCAGAAGCATAGACTGCTGCTTCAATAAATTGCACGGTTCTGGATTATAAAACTCGTTTGGTAATTGGATCATAACACCTCCACGCTTTTATGTTGTCTGGATATCCAAAATAGCTGGGACTGTTGCATAAACCAAGCACTCAAAAGCTCAAGATTGATAATCTGGCTTGATTCTATAAATTGCATCAAAAGGAGTTTGCAAACTGAATGACCTTGTAAGTGCTCGATTAGAAACGTAAGTTGTCTATGAATACCCTTAGTATCAAGAAAGTCCGGGAAGTTAGCTGAGAGGTATTCCCCAGCATTGTCTGTACGAATAGCCTTAATGGAAGTGGAAAATTCTCTTTCAACCAAAGCACTGAAAATTTGCAATTTATGAAAAGCTTCAAACCTAAGCGTAAGTCTATAAACCCAGGTATACTTACTGAAATCATCAGAGCATAAGGATCAAATGCATAATTCTTAAGGAATGGGAACCTTCAACCCTCTAACCTAACATAGCCCTGAGAAAGTTTTGCTTGCACGCCAAATGCTTAGTAGCTCGAGAATTAATAAGGGTTCTCCCACTATGGTGGTGTCTTATATTATAGCTATTCTAATTGGGCCACAGGCAAATAAACAAGTTGTTAATGCAACAAAGGGTTGCCCTCTATTCTATTCTAATCACTGGCAGCTAAATGACTAGAATATTTGTAACTAGAGCAGAATTATTAGAATTGGATGCTTTGAGAAGGATATACCCCAGATCTTTCGAAAAGGGCATAGCATTATTGTTAAGTTCCAATGAAAAAAATTGTGAAGAAGATCAATGCATTTAGAGAATTATTAAAACCAAATTGCCATCATAGAAGAGATGACTGCTCATTTAAAATAAAGTATTCATCATGGATGGATGTCAAGAATGAGGGCAAAGCCCTTAGGTGCAGCTGTATTTTACTGAATCGAACTGGTCTTTCCGCAATCTCTCATATTGAGAAACACTTAGCAGCTTGCCTGGGGAAAATCTTATAGGTATATTTTCCTTTCTGCCTATGCATGCTGCAGTGCAGTGGCTACTGTCATTAGTAGGGTCATTCATTCTCCCATTCATCATTTTACTACGTTTCTTAACTGCACAAAGAGCACTATCTATATGTTTGAAACCATCAATTCTAAAACCATAGTTCTTCCCTATGGTTTAGTCTTTGACTACTATACCTTCCTCAAGTTCTTTAATTCTGAAGTACATTACTGTTTGTTGGGTCATGGTATACAATTTTTCTCTCTCTTCCATCTTGTCTATGGCATGGAAGGAGTGACCAAAACTGCCATTCTTCTCAATCTTGTAATTTTCTATTTTGGTCCATTGGCCAGAACCTGTTATCTGAACCTGTTACCTGTAAGAAAGACTCACTGGGGCAAATTTGCATCTGGCTATGGTGATGGATTGTGGATTATGGTGGAAGAACCTCAGAGCGAGAAAGGAAAAAGAATCAGCTATAATATGAGTTAATCATACCTATGAATTAATCATACATATTTGCCTCAATTAAGCAAAACAGAGATCGAAGCTTTCAAACAAGCAGCATGCAATCACCAGGCACTAGTTTGAATCGAATCTTGCATAGGCGCAACCGAAACTGTGAGCAGAAAATCTTACCTGCAATTAATCAGAAGTGCCTGCCAGGGCTACAAGGTAATCATCAGTTCTTTCAAACCCAGAATATTCGTTCAAACCCAGAATAGAAGGAAACCTGGACACAAGGAATCCCTACTTTTTAACCGTTACTCTTAGATCTGCAGCAATCACAACCCTCCAAATCTAAATCAGGCAAGACATCTATCGTCCAAACATGCATATTTTATAACCTCAAACTCCGTCCCTAAGGTTTGTCTTCGGGTGACCAAAAAGAAATGATTTTCCACTATTAAAACTAAGACACGTCCTATTTAGGTTTGGCTGAGATGCGAAATGGCTGAGCTCTACTATCTTGCGGGCAAGTCAAGCATGTCGAATGTGGGATGGTGGCTCATAATTTGCAAAAGGAGCACATATGGCAGCACCTATGGCATCAACGCTCTCGTCATGTGGGAGGATCTCAACCAAAGTGTCAAGTTTATAGAAAATGCTACCTATGATGTGTCCATTTGGGCTGATATGCCATCTGGTTAAATTGATTGCGATTTGTTGATTGATGGACTTGTTGTAGCACCCAAACCTTCTAAAGAAACGCCCTTTGTTCCAGTTTCAGCCTCCATCCTCTGATGCTGATATTGATGATGTGAATTTGTGTCCTGATGTATAGAGGTATATCATTTTCGAAGTCACACACTAGTATATGATGTACTACCTAACCCCCATGACGTGCATGCCTGAGATGTAAAAAAAAACTAATACTAATACACAATGAGATCAAACCTTGGGATCCCTTCCGTATATATTGGAAACTGACATAGAAGGCCATAGCTCTCAAAGATCAATCATGTCTCTAGAAATGCCAAGGCAATTCATGTAACTGATTAAGAACATACTGGAGAATGAAATAGCTTTGGAGATGCTTAATAAACAAACCTGAAATTATGATGCATATTATCATTCTCAGCTCCTCCTGTTCCCATACATTCGTCTCTGATGATAGCCATACTTTGATGTTCACATAACTCAGAGAACCCTTGTGAAATTTGAGTATTACATGCGTCAATTGTAACTAATACCCGATTATGCACTTATAACTGACCTTCAATACTGAACGCTTTAATATCAGTGCAAGAAGCTGCAATGCCGAGACGGAGCTTAACATCAGTTAGGGTCATCCTGGCACTGTTATTAGAGGTAATGAGAGTTAGAGTAAATGTCTCTAGTCTCTAACACCCTTCTGAAACACTACTCTAACTAGCACAAAAACAGAAAATTATGAAAACAAAGAAATCAAGTGATGACTTTTCCCGGAGACAGATCTGCTGTAACATAATTATACTCCTGAGAAAATACCTTTTTGTTAAGTACATCTTGTCCCCTCCAAAGATGACTATCATAGTCTCCTTGTTAAATCTACAAACAGACGGTAAATTGGTTTGAAGGCCAGGTAAATGAGTTTGGTCTGAAGGCTAGTTAAATGAATAACATCCATGACCTATAAGGTGGCTGAAAATTTTCGTCTCTTCTACCCTGACACTGACAAACATGTCTATTTTCCATAGTCACCATGAGGGATGATGGACTTGATGATTAATCAGACGACCTGCAACTCTTGTTAGATGCTTAGTTGGCAGGGCAGGTAAAGACGAAGTGTCACTCAACTCCACCATGTCTAGATCACACAGCATACATTATATCCTCCCGTCCAAGCTCAATCTCCGACTGGTGAGAAGATTTGCTAAATCGTCCCATCCATGAAAAGCTTATATTTTTTTGGCAGATCAATATCTAGATAACGGGGTCCATCAGATGATACAAAAGTAACAGATGGCTCTTTTGGGCAAGTAACAGATCTGCTTCCACCAAGAAGTCATTGATGACCTGACGAGAATGGAGGATGTTCTGAAGACGTGTGAAAATTCAGCAACAAAAACGACATAATAACCAAACATGTAGAAATCCCACTTCATGACTTATTTCAAGCTTACACAGTTGTAATCCCAACTTTGTTGGAATTGAATCCAGTTGTTTTTCAATTGTCTTCTTCGTTGCAAATTGCTTTCCAATGGCTTTTTGGCAATTTTCCAAAATACGGATGGGTTTGTTTGGGAATTTTCCAAAACATTAATGGTATTTTGGTAATTTTCTCTTCGTATTATATGCAACTGGAACTCAGTGATTTGAAAGAAGCCAAGCATGTCCTTCAGTATCTCCAAGATGCCACATCAGCAGGCTATTACAGGTTACACCTCTGCACACTTGGTATGATGTATACAAATCGATGCCTGACTAATACCTAGATGAGATGACGCCGCCTGCTGCTTGCTGATATATTATCGTTGTTGATGTGTCCCACGTTATAAAGGCACAGTTATGCTTCATACTATTCACGTCTGTTTGTTAACTCCTAATTATCAGTGGGATTTTTCATCTCCGTTCTCATCTTCTATCCTAATCTACTAATCTTTGATTAATCTAACAGTTCTGCAATTGCATTATTCTAGTATGATTATTGTTTAAAGATCTACTGATTGGGCAAGGAATGTTTATGCCGGCTGTTTTAAAATAATACCATTTTTGCCGCTGCCATTTGAAGCATTGTTTTTTTTTTTTGGCTCTATGTGATCGACCTCATTTTTGCCTTAAACTTTTAGTTTTTTTTTTTGAGAAAGAAGTGCACAACATCTAGAGGGTAAGGATGACACTTCGTAGTAGATATGCTTGCTTTTTGCACAAGGTGTATTGAAGGCAATCTCATGCTGGTAGAGTATTGCTTACCTGTGATAACCAGCAAATGTATCGCAACGAGTCCAGGAAACCCCTGGACTCTTTGCTGAAAGTGACAAACTTGGTCATCACAAATGTATCGTAATGAAGCCAGGGGGCTCTTTGCTGAAAATGACAAGCTTAGTCATTAGCTGTTTCCAAATCCATAAGCATATCCTGCTAGATTTTGCATCAAAAAACCATGATATGCCTTCTTTTTTAATTTTTATGCTCACTATTGTCTGTTATGCCATAACCTCAAGTGGTGATAAGTTTAAAAAACTCTTCTCGCCCAAAATGCAGGTGCGTCGCCAGGCCAGTACTGACCAGGTTTGCAGAGGTCTTAGACATGATGTAAGGACTATTATTGCTCAGGAAGGAGTTGGAGGACTCTGGAAAGGGGCAGGGGCTTCAATGGCTAGAGCATCAACATTGACAGCTTCACAATTCATAGCATATGAAGATTCTAAAAAGGTTATCTCACATTCTTGATCTTTCATGCTGTAAATTTGACATTGGATATAGCTTTTATTGTCCATCACAATGGATATCTACAGTATATAGTTGATAGGGAAGTGAAGGATCTATGGATCTACGAGAGAGAAGAGGAAACTGGGACGACTGTTTCATGTACAAACGAGAATAATACAGATATATAGGCACATGGTGCCAGCTATACAAATCTACATGTCCGCGCATGTCCATCTATGCACATGCCACATATGTAGGTTCTAAAGAAATCCTGTGTACAACCAATCCTGTTAACTGGAATCTAGGACTGATAACGCTGTCTATGTCCTTGAATCCACCAGAATTGCTCAAGCAAATCTTCTATGGCAGCTCGAACTCTACCTTAGTTGTGACACAATGACTTAACTCACATAGCTTCAGGATGCTAACAACTTCCTTCCTCTTGCACCACAGCAGTAATAAGAATTTATGCCGAATAAGAAGAATTCCAGTTAAGAAGATTCTTGAACATATGAACAATATACCTGCACAATATGTACACTAAACTCATGTACAGTTGATCTTTGCCATGGCCATCTGCAAATGCATTAGAATATTCAGATCAACTGGTTGCAATCCGTACAGTCTAGCTCCCTCATATTCTAGCATCACTGAATCCACCCGAATTTTTCTGCTTTGGCAAGATCAATGGTTACCTCTGAAACTTGACTAATAACTTTCTGTGCTAAATGTTGCTGGTAGACCAGAAATCAGAAACTATGGCGACCTCTCTACTGTTTCTATTAGCATTTAGATGCACACGTGTCATACTGCTGAGGTAGCATTGTGGATAGCCGTAGTCATTCTAGAGTTAGTAGTTACACTTTGCTGGATGCCTCATGCGCCTACTAGCCTATCTCTTCCTTTAATCCACATATGATCCAAAATGACTTCACGTATCAGAGCACGGTTTGGAATAAAGGTTTAGTGCAAAATTTCGCCACTCCAGAGGCTTTGTTAGGAATTACAGGTTTTCTCGATGATTCACAAGCAGCAAGCGGAGTTGTAATAGTGTTCTGGTGAGCCTACCCCAATCCCTTCAGAGAAAATCGTGTAGAAATCTTGCAGAAGGCAAGATCATCTATCTGGAGGCTGCTCTTTGTAAACGTCTTCACCCTTTGGTGCTGGAATTGTCAAATCCGGCAAAATTCTTCGCTTTTCGGGTGGTTTTTGTGCCGGAATTGAAAAATCCGGAAGTATTATTCACTTTTCAGGCCGTTTTTTTTTTTCCGGACTTGCCAAATCCGGGAGGATTCTTCATATTCAGGCCCACTTTCTTCTGATTCTGTGTCATTCTAGAGATCTGAAGGTTTTTTTGAGGTTTTTCCTTTTTGGTCTTGATCCTTAATGGAGAAAACTTATGATACATGGTAAATATTTGACTTGAAGACGTATATATTGTGCAGGTAATTACATATATAGGTTCAGGGAGAGTATTAGAAGTTAGAACCTACATATGTGACATGTCATGTATAATAGCTGGCATTGTCTGGGCTGGTTATCTGCTGAGGAGCTTTGTGAAGCTCTCGTGTGGAAATTGGACAGAATTTTGTGCTGGCATGTAAATCTGACTGAGTTCCTTGGAGTTTTTGACGAATTTATTTCCAGCATCCATCAAACTAAGTCCTCATGTAGTGGAATGCTTTGATAGACTTACAGCAAGAAAATTTCAGTTTGAGGGAGAGTTATTCAAATTGAAGTTTTCTTCTATTTAGAGGTTGAGAGTGAGCAGGTTGTGTGGTCTTTTACAGATGGACAGGTGGACTTGAAATATCAGATGTTAGAATGTCATCAGCAAAAATACCTCTCGTCCTTGTTATGCTTTGCAAAGTTGCTGATCTTGTCAAGGCACAGGGGTTCTTTTTGGTTGCAGATGATCTTGATATTTGAATGAGGTCGGTTTGATTTCAGGGAGAGTCTAATGGCCGCTGAGTCCTAATGAAGTCATCTACTGCTGCTGCTGCTGCTAGATGAGATTTGATCTCAGGGAGAGATCATTATCTCATTTTGATGTACAGGCCTGAAGGTTTTGGTGTACAGATTTGAGGATGTGTGCAGGTTTGCGTTTTTTTATTCTCATACAGAGTTTCAGGGAGAGTGTTAGAATATAGAACCCCTATGTGTGTACATATACTTGTATTTATATATACTTGTATGTCTACGTGTACAAATACATGTACACGTGACTGCCTATTTAGTGACTGCCTATTTATTCTGTATCATTGTCATTTATACATAAAGCAATTCGTCCCATTTCCTCTCTTCTCCAACGTCCTTTCTCATCGATCTTTCACTTTAACAACCTCAGTTTACACACGTGTGTCACTTTAGTGATGGCGTCACTCTGCTGAGATAGCGTTGTGGATGCATGGCGTGCTTATATAAGCCATATAGTCATTCTAGAGTTAGTAGTTTATATGATCCAAATTGACTTCAGTTTCCAGCTGAAAAACCAGTTTCTTGAAGATTGCAAGCAATTTTGCTGCACCAAAAGCAATAAAAGAACATGATGGATTCTTGACGAAAGCTTATATGATCTTGATAGATAATCTTCTCTAGATCTAGCTGGCTTATAAAAGGTTTCTTATCTAAAAGCTGCCATCATATGCACGTCAGGCATGTCCACTCTTTAAGTTTTCAGTTATTATTCAGCAATACAGAAAATAGAGACCATGCAGACAAAATTCTGCCATGTGTACTATGAGATGTCCAAGGATTTCGAGAATTTAGTATTGTTGCTTGCATGCAAGCACATACATTTGTTTTCTGCCAATGCACACATGGGAGTGATTTTCAATTATTGTCCATTTCTAAGGGCCATTTCAATTTGAACAATTTCAGATATTGTGGGCGAAGTCATTTAGACAATATCTTTGGTCTCCTCCCAGATTGTTCCTTGCTTATACTAATAGAAAATCAGAATTTCACAATAAGTTTCCTTGCAAAATATAGTAAAATAATTACACAAGGTCTGATTTTGGCATTTTGGTATTTTTTCCTGCGAACATCAGGCAATAATGCGGTGGTTGCATGTGGGAGACGGTTTCATTGTGCATCTTAGGTATGTGAAATTTTTTTCCTTGGTTAGAGCTAAACAAAAGAAGTGTCCTCATCCTACCTTTTGTCGTTCTTTGAATGATGAAAAAGATTTCCAGCACATGTTCTACCAAGGAGATCTGCCCAAATTGCAACTAAGCAATCTACCACTTTTAATGCAACATGTGATTGAATCTATGAACTGAAAAGAGGAATGAACAGAAGGAAACTGTTCTATGGAAAAACCAAGAGAGGAACACGCAAACCCTACTTTCTGATAAAGAGTTAGCCACAAATAAAAACATTTACAAGAACACAAATCATCAAAGAAAAGTTAGACCATCCCTTAAGGCCAAAGCCCACCACCCAACCTGGCTAGGCATAAGAAAAGAGTTGGCTTGTTGGGAGGAAAGATTCAAGACAGTGAAAGGTTATCTGACTACTGATACAATTCAAGGAAATAATCAAGAATAATAGAAGTAAATTGAAACAAAAGGCTCAACTATCTCTAATCCTTAAGAGATCAATCCACCCAACCCGGCTCAGCTAGCAAGAAATCCTTATCTCGCTATAACTAAAGGCTCTAGAACACGAAATCAGATGTAGGAGGCTAAGACCTGATGATCCAAGGACAAGGAGTTCACAGGTATTTATACCAGAGAGACCTTTTCCCACAAAAGGTCTCTGAAACGAATCTCATCTATTAGCATAGATAATATTAGATAATGATGGGAAAGGCTAGGAAAAGGCAGTGGATAGCTAAATCGGGAGGTGCCCTTATCGAAGCCGATCACACAAGAGTCCGATAAGGTTCGTTGTGGTTACAGTTAGCAAAATCTGAGATATCCGTTAACGGGTGCGCGACTTGTTATCAGCCATCCATTATTTTAATTGTTAGACACATGGGTAGTTTGATATTTGGCTTGATAAGTAAATACGCAATCATTATACCTTTATGGAATTTGGTAAATGCTGGGCCACTCCCCTGAGCCGGCTTAATAGTCGTAATAACCCTCCCCTTCTCAAAATTGAACGTCCTCGTCAATTCTTGAGGAAAGATTGTCTTGCTTAAATCCTTATAAGACGTTGCCTCAATCCTTAGACGTCTTTTATCTTAAATTCTTATCAGATATAGCCTCAATCCTTAGAGGTCCTTCATCTTAAATCCTTATAAGATGTTGCCTCAATCTTTAGAGGTCTTTCATCTTAAATCCTTATAAGATGTCGCCTCAATCCTTAGAGGACTTTTATCTTAAATCCTTATAAG
>JAANSK020188879.1:0-14666 GCA_011763485.2 Isoetes engelmannii
CAACAGGGGTCAGGCTATAGCTGTAAACTGGGAGAAAGAAAGTGAATTCTGGAACGAGAATTTTCTCAGGTGCATCCAGGGCCTCGACTATTCAGATTTTCGATGGTCGTTCGAGGAAACTTTAAGCAGGGATATCTGGATAAAAACAAGTACCGATTATAAGGGTGAGCAGGGGTTTCAAGACCAGAGCACAAGGACAGGCAAGCACAACTCCGGCACAAAAATAGAAGCAACTACTGCCTCCCACAGCTATGGCCTCTGCTACAAGCCCAAGAGGGGTGAAGGAATTCAACCTTTAGGCACATTGGCCTCTCCCGAGTCTCCCATCTGCCACAAACAAATGAAAGGCCAAACCCTTGGGAACTGGCTTTGTGCACACACAAGAACCATCTGCCATCGCCCACAAAAATCGAACCTACATAGCTTAAGGCCAACGATTGGACCAATGAATACCCACCTCCTGAATCGGCATGAACAAGACACGTGTAGATTCTTGCCTTTCATTCCATCGAATCTGAAGATTTATGATATAGCCCAACGTAGGCCAAAAAGAAAAGGAAAAAACTAGCAAAAAGGCGCAATATGAGGCTTGCACAGTTTTAGGCATTTGATTAGCTTAAAATTGTTCAAGAAAATATGTACCAAATAAGATGCATTTGATTAAAGTGGTTCTCCTGTCACTCCCACTTTTTTTTGCACTCTTTTTTTGACCGAAAAAGATGTGCGAAACTTTTGATATGCCTTTATTTGGCCTTTGATTACGTGTGAAAAAAAAAAGGTCAAGGGAAATTACGTGGTGTTTGTTTTTCGGTTCGCGAGTCAAGAAGGTGATAAGCACAACAAAGTGCTAATCTGCACTGAAGTTTTATTCTTAAATAATTTCATCACATTGTATTTTACAGTGGTCGAAGAGACCATTGTGGCCGGGCTGTCACAATGATTACACCTTTTTTCACATACGTACCACGTAATAAGAACAAGGTATGAAGCCCCCTTCGACCTATTCCAAGCCACGACGATAAAAATCTGTACGAGGAGGTGCTTCATGGGCCATGCTCTGGCCTATCCAACTGATTTCACCACCCTAGTCTCGTCTCCTTTCGTCAATGAACGAGTCTTTCTATTGCTCCTGAGCATGTAATCTAGTCTGGATAAGGCCTGCAACACACATCATCAAGTTAGTCAAATGATGCTATAGACAAAATAAATAAAATAAAAACCAATTCTGAAGGCCATTTAGTTGAGAAAGACAACTCAAAATAAAATAAAAAAGCAGGTCTGACTGCCTTTCTCGACTTGCAATTCGAGAAAGGCAGCTCAGAGCAAAAAAACACAGGTCTGCGGGCCTTTCTCGAAAGGCATTTTAGAGCAAAAAATACAGGTTCGGGGACCTTTCCTGACTAGTCGAGAAATGTAGCTCAGAGTGAAAAATGCAGGTCTGATGGGCCTTTCTCGACTCACGAGTCGAGAAAGGCAGCTCAAAATAAAAAAATGCAGGCCTGAGGGCCTTTTCGACTTGTGGCTTGCATCTCAGAGTGAGAAATACAGGTCTGATAGGCCTTTCTCGACGCGCGAGTCAAGAAAGGCAAGTCAGAGTAAAAAATGAGTCGAGAAAAGCAGCTCAAAGCGAAAAAATGCAGGCATGAGTGCCTTTCTGGACTTGCGAGTGGAGAAAGGCAGCTCAGAGTGAGAAACACAGGTCTGATGGCCCTTTCTCGACGTGCGAGTCGAGAAAGACAACGTAGAGTAGAAAACACAGGTCAGAAGGTATGAAATGCTGGAGGACTTTGTGCCATCCATTCAGATGTGGTGGTTTCATTCGTCCCTTCTTCACCCCAGGAGTCAGAGTACACTTGTTCGAACCCCCAGGGATTCACCTATATGTATATTGGATATGCCATCTGTGAAGATGGGGTCAGCAAAAAAACCTTGATTTACCACTGTTCCAACAAAAAACCCCTTTTTCATACTCCTATCCATCCCTTTGCATGTATACCCCATAAAATATTTCTACAAACGAGCTTCTATATGTATTCTCTGCCCATATTCAACTTTTTTACATATTTTTATAGATATTCTATATACGCCTTAGTATATTTTTTGTGCAACTAAGCCACTCTTGCATATTTTTCTACCTGCGTATACATACCCAAATACTAGTAAAAAAAACCCTTAAAAATATTCTCAGATGTCATTTAAGCACTACAAATGTGCACCTCCCTTGGTTCGAATTAATTAAAGTAGACGGAACCACTATAAAAAACCTACTATACATATGACAGGAACAATAGGCCAGAACTACTCGAGGCATTCTATTCAGCATAAGCATCTGGATGGTCTGGATACAACATGGCATACCTACGAGCGGTTCTCTTCTCCCTTACTTACTTACTCATTTACTTGCTTGATACCGGAGCATTCTTGTAAGTCTGTCGTCTCTTCATGTATCACTTCACCATATTTTTTCTATCTTGACGTCTCTTGATTAAGAGTATAACGGTGGTACATGTCCTATGAAGTAACAAAGAGTTGTCGTACTGTCAAATTTCGAGTAGAGAAAGACAATTTAGAGTAAGAAACGCAAGGCTAAAGCCTTTCTCAACCAACGAGTCAAGATCAGCGTAAAAAAATGGAGGTCTAAGTACCATTTGTGAGTCGAGAAATGCAGCTCACAGTTAAAAAGGAAAGTCTGAGGACCTTCCTCGACTCGGAGAGTGAAAAAGGCAGGTCTGAGTGACCTTCTCGACTCGTGAGTCAAGAAAGGCAGTTTAGGATCAAAAAGTTATGTCTGAGGGCTTTTCTCAACTCGTGAGTCGAGAAAGGCAACTCAGAGTGAAAAAAAGCAGGCCTGAAGGCCTTTCCTGACTTGCGAGGCGAGAAAGGAAACTCAAAGTGAAAAAGGCTGATCTGAGGGAGTGAAAAAGGCAGGTTAGATATCCCCCTTTCTTTTAAAAAGTGAACACCCGCAGCCAAGATATATCAAGATATATCTATGTTCAAGATATATCCGGGTGGGGATGGTGTCTATGAGCTATCTATGTTTGGCAGCCAAGCTCTTGATGGAAGAGCTCATAGACACCATCCCCACCCGCAGAACGGATACCATGGGGAAGGTTGATAGATCCACACTGAAACAAGAGGTGCAGGCAGAGACGCGTGCAACATCCATGGCCCACCGAGCATATGACAGACACTCCAACTTGGCAGCAAACTGCACCTGTACGTCACCATTGCCAGTCCAGACATCTGAAGAGCGCTGGCAACGTGTTCAGGCGATGGCAGAGGACAACACCGCTCGGGTCGCAAGTTTGGCAGAGGAGCTCCAAACCTCAGCACCCAAACTGCTAAGAAAGCAACTGGTAGCAGAAAAACAGTTACCCGAGTGGAACAACTCGAAGAGGTGCTCCACCTACTGCACTCTGACAGGCAACATGCAAGGGTGACAGTTGCTGCCCTACAGGCTTGTGTTGACGGACTATCCTTCAGTATGGAGGCCATGGTTCGCGCCAAACAAGATTTCGAGCAAGAGACTCGGACACTCCTGACCCGACTGGAAAGGGTTCTCGAACAGACAAACGCGCTTGAAGCCAAGGTCGGTGGTTTGGCTCAAACCACTGCTGCTAACGACTGGAAATTGGTTTCCAAACTCCAGGGATTGGAACATAAGTTTGCTTGCAGGACAGAGAAGTGCATAGCCTTCGAACCACAATTGCTCAGCAGGAGAAGGGCCTTCATGCCGAAGCTCATGTCTTGGTGAAACATTTTGCGAGCACAATAGAAAAACATGGCAAACACCTGCAAGAGCTCGACTCTCAGGTACAAGGGATGAAGAAAACCCAATGCCTTACATCTCCAGCTCCTACGCCTGTCCATCCAGTTGATGGGTCAGCCTCAGATTCCTTATCTTGAGGCTTCTATTGCATTGGCTTAGGTTAATTTTCTGGTCCTCTTCGTTGCATTTCTTGTCAATTTTGTTACCTAGAGCTACCATTCATACCTGGTTAGATTCACACTATTTTGCAATTGTTTTTATCCAGACAGAAGACCCAGCAGTGAGGAAGAGTGTAAGTTTTGATTGTGGATATTCATAATTGATTTTCATCTAATAAACATATGTCTTTCGGTATTTAGAATACAGGAGACTGGAAATGCAGTCCCAAGACGTGTTAAGTCCCGTAAATTCCACACATTCTTCCCACCTTTTGTATTCCTAAGCTCATTGCGGAACACAATAGCTAGAAACTTTCATGTCTCAAACGTTATGCTACGGATTGCTCCGTATTGTTGCCGTTGCAGCAACATGAAGTAGGATTTTAGGCCCTATTTTGGATTCTTCAGACTATAGCTCTATTGCCTACACATCTCTTAGTTGAACTGACATCACCTTACCATTTTAGAGAAATAATTGCATTCTCTTATAGGTCATAAATTTCACTAGGACGCCACAACCAGAAGATGTTCATTCTAAAGCATTTGCAGATGATAGTGTTATGAACCCTCTAGACAAGATTGAAGATTTTATGTGATCATTTCATGCTTCTCAACCCACAAGAAATTAGTAAATGCCCTTCTGTTTTGGTCATGGTAGATACATTTCAGTCCTATATAAAAACAGTTCGTCATTTTTTGAAATCAACGGCAAGAAAATTACAAATGGCCCAAATTTTAACAAGAGATATGGAAAGACATTCCCATAGTATTATCCCTTATAGGTTTTGTTTTTGTCTTGACTCACAACTACTATCGACCTTTCTGCACCCTCTCCTCAAAATGAGACGCAAGGTTCTGATTTTTATCGAGGTTTTGTATACTGTGGGTTTGACCAAGCATCGGGTATGGAAGAATAGGTTAGGGTTTGGGCATGCATCATGGCTATGATTTAATACTTGGGTGATACAAGCATAACAACAAAAAGGCACATGCTAAGCGATGCTAAGATCACCGGATTTGTACAAGATAGCACATAAAATAGTAGACCACGTTGAATAGGAAGTGCTATTTTGGTCTATACCTAGAGGGAACGAAGTTGGGTCCATAAGTTCATTGCGTTATGAGGAAGCTTTTTTTATGGTACGCTCTAAGCATTTATTATGCTTCATTCGTTTGGACTATGTGCATGTGGTAATACTGAAATTTGTAGATTAGGTTTCCAATGAGAAAAAAGAAAGAATTGCCATGGCCACCCCTCAGGAACTATAGAAAGATACAACATAACAATTCTGCAAGGAAGGACAAAACGTTGCTTCCCTTCTATTATGTTCATGTATTAGGCCACGTCAGCATCATAGGATGTTAGATGTAACTCTGCTATAGTGTTCTTACTTTCAGTTTGTTTGCGGAAAGAAGCTAGTTTTTTAATGCATGTCAAATGATATTAGCTAACTTAACATTTCATCAGCTTCAGTTATTTAACTGCTTCTTCGAAACCATTGGCATGCCATAATATAATGAACGCAATGGGCATAAGCATGCTACATCCTACCCTACCATTTTTGGAACTATCCTAATTAACTACACTAGGTGCTTCTGAATTGGATATTGTTTCCTAGTTCTTTTCATCAAGGCTGATTTAAAAGTTCAAAATAAAACGCAAAAACATATTAAGATTACAATACTGTTGTTTTAGAATATTCATAAGAAGCTTCTATTTTGATGGTAGATGTATGGTATGTTATAGATGTTGATGGCTGAGATTGCTCGAAAGCTAAGAGTGGCAGTTATAACGAAAGATTCTTTGTGCACAAGTTTATTCTTAACTTAATTATGAGCACATATTCTATGTAGCTTGTAGACGTGGCCATTGAATATGTTTGCATGCAAGTGCTCATATTTTCCTTTCTAGGCTTGAACAAATATTTTGGCTTCTGGCTTGTGATTGCATACAAGTAATGTTTTTGCTCCCATTTTCGGCCGTGAGGCGCCTTTTTAAGATTCAACCTGGTGTGTAGTTGCCTGTTTCTACTATTTAAAAATTGGATTCAAAAACATCTTTTTAGTATCTGGCATCCTCACGTAAAAAGAATGGTTTCACATAGGATTTCATGATAGTGGCTAAAATGGAAAGTCCACATATGAAATTCTGGCTTTGCTTCACAACAACAGAAATATCCCCTCTATCCAAACATATATTCAGAACCCCCTATCTCTCTCTTTCCTATGCCTTCTTGATTTCAAACCACCTACTTCAAAATTTCTCCATGTTATAACTACAATATATCAGTTTTTAAAATTTCTAATCATTACATCATAATGTGAAGCCTGCCTTATTTTGCGAAAGGCTGATAGAATTGTATCTGCCACAAATGTAGAAGCTTTGAACGAGACTTAGTATCTGGATGTGTCCCTCGCTTATATTAGCCCACTATAAGAAAAGGAGTATGTTGGAGTACAAACTTACTTCCTTGAGATTTTAAATTATCTATCTTTATCACTCTTTATTCTCATGTTGCTTGTGCTGTGCAGGGGTCGAAATTGGGGGGGTTCCTAACCAGAATTTCCGATTAAACTTGTTAAAATCCGATTTTATAAAGCAGATGTCAGCAAATTTCCGATCGAAATTTTATAAAATTAATGTAAAATCCGGCAAATTAGAGGTCTTTTTCATAGGAATCCAGTAAGTATAAATAAAGAGCAGCATTTTTGCTGGTTGATTAAAAATCTAAATTAGAGGCCTGGTGCCGTGTATTGAGAAAGGCTCCTTGGAATCTTCCTGATCCAAGGGCGATGTTGTGTCTTTATTAGCAACGCATGCCCACATCAATGGTGCAAAATAACCTTTACTACTTTAATATACAACCTTATTATGACGAGAACCAAATTAGGAATAGTTGACGACAAATGCAGATCCATGAATTGGAAAAGAAAAAATATACGAGCCGCCTCTGATTAGAAACTGCTTCCTTGAATTCCAACACGAAACTAAAAAACAAAAATTATACAAATAGACCCTCGGGGCACTAGATGGAGGGGAACCCTCCATGCGCAACACCTTCTTTCTTGTTGACTCTCACAACAAATAAAACTCTAAAAACATTATCTCCTTATTTAAAAGGGTTGGAAGTTTGGCAACATTAAAGTTGAACATGACATTTCTCTTTATCTATTTGTCCAAATGCACCATGCGTCACATACGTTATAGCATAGTTAACGTTGAAAGTCAAAATTATCATTCTAAGTTTAAGTTCGTGGAACAGGAGGAATGGCCAGCTTTAGTCTACCAAGCATTTTTTTTTTTTTTTTTTTTTTTTTTTTTTTTTTTTTTATAAATATCCGTGAGTTGGAGGGGCGGCCAAGCCCACCTACCCTTTGCTGACAATCAGTCCTTTTCATTGCCCGGTACTATAGGAGGAGGCTAGATGGGCGGCCTCAACACTCGCTTCTTCACAGGGACTACTAGGGACTGACGCCCAAAAAATCCCTCCGCGTATGCTAGTCCCTGCAGCACGCATGGGGTCCTGGAGTAACCCAGTCCGCCACAACGGGAGGACATCACACTACCCACGTGACGGGCCAGAACTTGCTAGTGCGTTGCCGCAAGGCTGCCCAACTGATGGTTCGTCGGACTCGATACAAAACTATAGAATTTATGTTATATTTTGACATGCATTTAAGTTGTCACCACGTGTCAATCGAAGCCTTTGACTTCCAATGACTTATTCACTTTGAACTCCACTACTTTGTGTTCAAAGAGAACAGGTCTTATACTTTATTGTTTAGACTTTGTATATATTTTTAAACAACAAATGGGCTTTCATAGAACAAAAACCACGGTGCTAAATTACATAAATTACAAACCCAAGTTCAGTTTCATCCCATTTTGTTGCCACATTTGTTGAGGAACCCATAAATTTTTGCTGATTTTGAGAACCTTCAAAAACGTTTTTGAAGGAAATAATGGTCCTTGGAATTTGTCACTTTGATGCCAACTACTAAATTTTGGTAAAACGGATTAGAAGGACCAAGTCGATCCCAAGAAAAAATGAATAGAAAATATCTCAATCAATTAGCTATTACCTTCTCAATTGAGCTATTTTCTATTAATTTCTTGGGATCGACTTGGTCAATTGAGTGGTAATATCGAGCTAAAAAAAGAAGACGAAGGAAGTTCCTACTTGAAAAGTGTAATTGGAAGGCTAAGCCGAGATTACTCTAACGTTGAAGAACTAAAAGTTTGGCGGAGATATAACGTTGTTACGGAAGAAATATACAATTCTTTCTTTGGACATAAAACAAGTTATCCCGTTCAATTTTTTTCAGAAATTATCTAACAGTAAATTATTGCTTAAATATTTTCTTATTGCATTGTAGATCACTTTTCGATTGAAGTTAGTTGCAATGGACAATTGAATTTGAAGTGGTTGAATTTATTTGGTTAAGAATGTTTAGAGAAATCCTAAGTCACTGCTTTTGATGGTAGAAAGGGAGCTCACCTGCTTCGCTTGCATTGTTGAGAAACGATGACGGCTACGGCTGCTGTGCCGGAGACTCTCTCCCAGAAGCGTTCTGCTCTAACTCCAAATCTGCATCTCTTCAATGCATCTCAGGTGGGCACCCATTATAAAGCTTCTTCAAATTTTGCTTTTCCTTAGAGGTGGTCATGCCAGATCTGGATCTCTAACCTTTACAATTCTAGTTAATTAAATTATTTGTAGCAAAATTCGACGTTTGGCATAATTCTGGGTCTGTTGAAGTCATTAACTAGATTATATATGGCAATTTTCTACACTGCTTTGTGGTATGTTTTACATTAAGATTAGCAGAAAATAGATCAACCACGAGGATATGTTACCTTTTGTAATAATCTTTTTTTTTTCTTCAATTGCGTGGCTAATCAATCTTTTTCATATAACCAGAGAGATCTTGCACGCATGCTCCTTGATGAAGGTCAGAATCATCTGTTTGAACATTGGAGTGAGCCAGGCACTAATGATCTAGAGAAAGAAAACTTCATGAGGCAGGTATCTATTGTGCTTACTTAGATAATCTCGAAGTATTATACAAAGCACAAAGTCTGGTCAAAAGATTCAATAATTTTTGCTTTGTTGTATGAACACGTTGCAAAAGTGTTTGATAGTTTTATGTGAAACCGATGGCTTCACCAATCAGAAACCAATATGTTTTGAGTTACATGATTAACAATATTAACATTGTTTAGGTTGAAAAGATACATGCAAATTATCCTGGGGGTTTGCGGGCCTACATTCGTAACGCACGGAAACTGCTTGCTGATTCAAGGGCAGGAAAAAACCCATTTGATGGTTTTATTCCTTCGGTATGTCTTCACTCTTGTTCTTGATAAATGCCAACTTCCTGACATTTCCACTTGCATCTTTGTATTCGGTTCTCAAGTTTTGTTCCTCATCAATTGATGTCATCACAATTGATGACAATTGCATAAAGCATCAATTAGTAACAATATTTCTTCCTTTCAAGTTTTGGTTATTAATGAAGCTGGTCTGGCCAATGGAATGCTGGTTGAAGTCTAGACACTAGATCTTTCAAAGATTCATTTAACATTTTTCTCATCAGAGAAGGAAATTCTTCAATTAGTTCGAACAAAAATGATCTCAAACTGGCTTCAGTCTAAGTTAAACATTGGTTGACGCAGATCCCAACTGGGGAAAAGCTTTCCTATGGTGATGAGAAATTTACCTCTCTTGAAGATATAGGCGTGGCTGAAGCATCGAAGGCTGCCTTTGTTTTGGTAGCAGGAGGTTTAGGGGAGAGGCTTGGATATAGTGGTATCAAGGTACCTGATAGGAGTCCCATGAATTATTCTGTATAAAACACATTATGTTCTGCCAATCTCGTCAATTATTATTGGCAAGCAAAACACTTCTAAATAATAACTGCAACACATGATACAGATTGCCTTGCCATCAGAAACGACAACTGGAACTTCTTTCTTGCAGCTCTACATTGAGTCCATATTAGCATTGCAAAGTTCTGCAGCAGGTGAGCATTTTCATGCAATGCGTCATTGGCAGCAATTTACTTACGTCCGCTCTCTGCAGGAAAAGTGGACATACCATTTGTCATCATGACATCAGATGACACACATAGCTTGACTGAAAATCTTTTAAGAGCCAATAGTTATTATGGCATGAAGCCAGGGCAGATCACGCTTTTAAAGCAGGTAATTGTAACTTGCAGTTGCAGGAGGTATAATGGGTGGATATGTGGTAAAGGAAATTTTGACATATTTTATTTTTTGTCAACTTGCAGGAAAAAGTTGCATGTTTGGCTGACAGCAATGCAAAGATTGCACTTGATCCTAACAACAGCTACCTAATTCAGGTCTGGATAATTCCTTATTAGAGAGGTATCAGTTCATGCTGTGCCATTAGTGAACCAATGTTTTCTCACAAGAATCAGTTCATAATACGTGATTCTAATCAAGATTTATGCTTAGTGGAACATCACTTTGTATCTACAAAGCCTTGGATGCAATATGATATTATATCGCCCTTTGGCATTAATATGACGTTTAATTCTGATTGTTAGTTTCTTCTTTTCAGACGAAGCCACATGGCCATGGAGATGTACATGCTGTTCTCTTTTCTAGTGGGCTACTTCAGAAATGGTATTTTACCTCAGAAAAAGAAAGATTATATTAACGTTTACAAGAGACCACTTGGGTCTCCGAGACCAATTATTACAACAAAGCATGTTCAGCTAGGGACGGACGATATGTGCCTAGAAATGAAAAAGAAAATCTAAAACCCTGAAGTTAGGAAACTTTTGACTTTTTTTCTAAGTACGAGGTGATGTCTATCTTGTTTCCACTCTTAAAGGTCTGCTTATGCCCTTTCTTTGATGCCCGTGACTTTCACCCTTTTGAGATAGAAGTGGATGGTCCAGGTAGAGGGCATTCCTTTTGTTATTGTTATCACAGAAAGAGAGTGGTCTGTCTTTGTGTAGAGTCGATTCCTCTCTCCAGCATGTTATATGATCAGTCATTTGGCAAGGGAATAGCGCTATAGATTTCTGGTTCTCATATCTAATGAGGAGGTAGGTTTACGAAAAGAGGCAACAAAACCTGCTGCATAGAGTCCCTTTCTAGCTCTAGGTTTTACAGCATTATTGGCTGCAGCCATGTTGTAATGGAAAGGAGGCAGGTTCCAAAGCCAAATCTTAAAGAGCCACTGCTATGGCTTTGCAAACCCGCAAATTTTTATTCCTTTTGAGCCTTTTTTGAAGCTTTGAAGGCAAGCTATGGAAGTCTGCTTTTATTTTGCTGCGAGGTTCCAAACTGGCTCAATTGGTGCACAAACGATGCTAACTGGATTGCTGCAAAGGAGTGGCCGATAAGTTCTGGTAACATGATTGGATGTGTCACAGACGCTTTGCTCATAATCAGTTTAGATGAAATATATATTTGAACCTCTTCATTTTGAGGCTGTCATGTCCATCCCTCACATCAAGGCTCCTATAAAGCAGCTGGTCTAACCAAAGTATTAAAAAGATGAAGCTTTGCTGGGATATCTTTAAAATCCGCTTGGATTCAAGCATTGCAATTGAGGCATACATAGTGCATCTTCCATATTAAAGATGGGACCCTTGAATTGCATGCCCAAGTATGCATAATGAGAAACCACCTCCGATCCATAAATGTGGTGCTTATCATGTGGTGTTGAACTCAAGTGATCTAACGTCTGGTAATATTCCCCTTGGCAAGTGTGGTTTTGGAACAAGTGCCTTGTTCTCTCTCTCTTTCTGTTTTTTCTCAAATGAAAATTCAGCATTTCATTAGATTACCTAGTGGTATTGTTACATTTCTTCAATTGACTTGATGCATTTTATCAGGCAACAAGAAGGTCGCAAATGGGTTCTCTTTTTCCAAGATACAAATGGACTTCTATTTAAGGTAGATCAGCAGGTGTTTGAGGGATGGTGTAGCAAATGAACTAACGTTCCCAAAAAATACAAGGTTATTCCTGCTGCTCTGGGTGTCAGTGCTGCAAAGGATTGGGACATGAATTCACTAGCAGTACCACGGAAAGCTAAGGAACCTATAGGGGGCATTGCTTGTCTTACACATCAGAATGGTAAGTGTTGATGTATGTTTGTACCTAAAGTGTACATGGACTGGGCTAAACTTTTATATTCATTTAAATAACAGTAAAACCATTTCTGAGTATTGTCTACTTGGTGCTGCTCGAGTTATCTGTTGTGCCAGGCTTCACAAGTTCTTTATAATGGCAGGTAAGAAGATGGTCATCAATGTTGAATATAATCAGCTCGATCCTCTACTTCGGGCAACTGGAAATGTTCATGGCGATGTTAATGATGAAACTGGATATTCACCCTATCCTGGGAACATTAACCAGGTAGGCTTTTCTTATATATCTGGGTATTGGTCAGATTTGCTTTAGTGCATTGTCATAGTGGCAAAAACATGTCATATGCTCTGTGCAAAATATTTCGAACCATCCAGAAAAAAGAGAAATAAGAAGTAATTGTGGTGTTTTGAAAATATGCGTCTCCCATTATTGTTGTCTAGGTAATGACACCATTTGATAAAGCATTAGTAGTACATAATTGAAAATGTAAAAGCTGATTTTAGTTCTTGCCATGCATGAACCTTGTCCAGTTGATATTGAAGCTCAGCACATACATAAATGTGCTGTCGGAGACTCACGGTGCAATTGTGGAATTTGTGAACCCCAAGTAAGTGAGGCACCTTGACTGACTTTTTTGATAATTAGTGGGCAACTTGAGGTGATTTTATTACAGATGATGGAAATGCTAATTTTTGACAATTGTGCACATAAAATTTAGGTGCTTATGTCTACAAACATTTGCAGATACAAGGATGCATCCAGGTCATCATTTAAGTCGTCCACGAGGTTGGAATGCATGATGCAAGATTTTCCACGCAGTTTGCCAGCTTCTGCAAATGTTGGGTTCACGGTAGCTGCAACCAACAAAAAGCGCTAATATTCAGTCAAATTGCATTGTTGGACTTAAAGATAAATTGTTTTCTGTGTTTGTCATAGGTAATGGATGCTTGGCTTGCCTATGCGCCAGTAAAAAACAACCCTGAAGATGCAGCAAAGGTAATCTTTTTCAATTGATGCATGTTGGATGTTGCATAGTTACAGATTGTGGCAAACACAGGTCCCAGAAGGAAACCCCCACCACAGCGCAACTACAGGGGAGATGGCCATATACAGATGCAACAGCCTGATTTTAAGAAAGGTATTAATACCATTCTAAAGTTGCCCTTTTCTGACATGCATTTAAAAGCAAAATTTTCAGGCTGGCATTCACATAGAAGAACCAAGGTTACAAGTTTTCAATGGGCAAAAGGTAGAATTATGGCCACGGATCGTATGGAAACCTCAATGGGGTCTTAAGTTTTCTGATATAAAGAGGAAAATCTCGGGGCATTGCAAAATATCTCAAAGATCAACCCTTGTTCTTTGGGGTAGAGAGATTTCAATTCATGACCTGACCTTGGATGGTACACTTGTGGTCAATGCTATTCCACAGGCTAAGGTACTATTGTTTTCATAAATTTGGTTAGTTTATGCATGAATTTGGTTGGTTAAGTTTGGTTGTGCCTGATTGGCCTGTTTGGCTCGTAGGTTGAGCTTCAGTCCCTACAAGTTGAGAATGAAGGCTGGGCAGTGGAACCAGTTGACTACAAGGATGAATCAATACCGGAAGAAATTAGAATTCGTGGTTTTAAGATAGTGAAACAGAAAGAGAAAACACTGGAGTACAATATACCAGGCATCTTTTTTGTTGGTGCTGAGCACAATTAGGGACGAAGACCTCCAGGTTTTCTGGAGGTCCAATTGCTTGGGCTCAGGTCTTGGACCTGGACAAAAATTAATCCATCTCTACTACTTTCTGCTCAGGTCCTGGACCTGATTTTGATCCATTGGCTCAAATTTCATTCTTGTGCATCTATCGGCTGAGATATTGCAAAAAAACCTTGAGGTCTTCTGATTCATGGGAACCCAGAAACCTTGCTCCATACTATTTCAGGATTAAATCCATTCATGGGAAACCCCCCTTAGGGTCGTGCTGCAGTAAGGAGATTTTTCCAGGTTACACCAATGTATACAACCGTAAAAAGGGAATATAAGATAGCTAATATCTATTTTTATACTAATCATTAGAATTCTGTATGTCTATATATGTATGCGTACAAAAGAATTAGTAGATAGTATTTGGAACGTGAGTAAAGCATGCCGTTCTTCAAATTTTTTTGTTGCAAAAACTAGTCCATACTGGCACTTCAAATGAAGAACACTTTGATGTTATTGTAGAGACATGGTACAAACGATACAAATATTGGTTTGTCAAAAAGTAGAGAAGTTGGATGATCAAAGCTTCCACATAAGAATCATGATATACTGGTTGGGAGAGTCAAAAGCTTCTAGTTTTAATAAATATCGAACCTGTAGGTTCACTGCCCAATAGAAAATGACTGCACAAACTGCCCGATAGAAAATGACAGCCCAAATTGTTCTGAGGTCGAGCAGGCAGAGCTGTCGAGCAAGCAAAAATCTGCATTTCGGTACAAGGCATTTTGCCAGAGCAATCTGCATTTCGGTACAAGGCATTTTGCCAGAGCTTTTCTGGATCTGCAAACTTCATTTGCTCGGCTTACAGGTTTGGCCAGAAAGATGAAGCTAATGATCATGATCACGATT
>JAANSK020188990.1:0-14666 GCA_011763485.2 Isoetes engelmannii
GAGTAGAACGGGTACGGTCTAGGTGAAGTGACGGGCATAAAATAGGTTAGGCTATCATTGGTGAAGGGTGGAAAAAAGGTATGAAGGGTGCTGGTGCTGGGTGCTGTACCGCGTTTATTTGATACCCACCAGCATACTTTTACCCATGTGTCCATTCTGTAACTGATGCTAAGACCACATAAGTAAAGGACCTTCTTCCTTGATACATCATCTTGCAACATCAGAGTTATCGTCCAATGCACTAATTGATGCTCATGACTAAAATGATGCAATCAAAATATAAAAACATTGCGATACCTGCAAGATGTGAATGAATGAACTGCTAGTGTATTTTCCTATACTGGTACCAACAGTCCTAGATGACCATGCTGCACCACATCTTTAAACGACTTTGCTTTTGCAACCATTCCCTCAGATACCTATAACTGCCATGGAAGGATGCCAACGAATCTGAGAACGTGTCCGCAGATGAACAAACCCACAAAGATAGAAATACAACATAGAAATGCAACCAGATACACAACCCGGCCAAGCTCTCCCTCAAAAGAAAACATGAGTAAAGTCCAAATATTCACTTCTCACTACACCATGGTTACCCGGAACCGGAACCGGAACGACACCCCAGAAACCGGAACCGGAACCGGAACTGGAACACACTGGAATCGAAACACTCAACTTTGGAAAAAATAAGTTTTGAAAACGGATTTGGCGTTCCCGTGGGCTAATTAAGCTATTGAACTAGTTTTCAAGTTTAAATTCTCAAAGGGGGGAGGGGGGTATAATAATGGCCAAATGAATAAAGCTCTACCGTGTTATAACAAAAACATAAAATCATTATATTTCATGACAAATATTTCTTCAAAACAAAATCAGCATTTTTAAAGCACAAATTTACTATTACAACAATTGTTTATATGACATAGGCCTAACAGCCTCAAAACATATCATAAAGTAGCATTTTATGATAAAAACATCAACAAAAAGCATTTTCAAGTTCTTAAAACAATAATTTGATAATAAAAGTGGATTTTTGGAGGGGGGGGTGCTTCTGTCTGCCACATCTTCCATCTAAATAACAAGCAATAAACAAAAAAAATGCAAGACAATCAATCACACAAATGCTTTTGCTTCTGTTCTATGAATAAAGCAAATAGATTTAGAAGAAAGAAAGATATTACCTGGTCCGGCTGGTCTCCAAAAAGCAGGTACGGATCAAGCAGACCCGAGAGCTGGAGCCCTGGACTCCTTGGGGCAGTGGAGAGGGCCGATTTGCTGCCCTATGCACTCGTCTGAGTACAAAAACCAGAGAGGCGGCCGCCTTTGTTTTCCGTGTAACAGAGAAAAGGGCCTCTCTGCCCCCTTTCGCATATCAAGAAAAAAAAAATCAGACTAAAATCCATATTGTGAGAATGCAAAAATTGCATTAAAGAAGGGAACGAAAAAAGAAAAATGGAAAAAAAGGTAAAAAAAAATTATTGTTGGGAACAACGTTCCCAACGCACTGAAACAATTTCGGAACGTCGTTCCGGGTAACATACACATTCGGAATGGGAACAAAAGTTCCTGAAACATGGCATGCCCTGGAACGTGTTCGGAACCGGAACAGTGTTTGGAACGCTGTTTCGGGTAACCATGCACTACACCGAACTCCAGCTAAGGATGATTTAAGTAACGGATGAAAAAACCTAGTTGGCAGATGAGGAATTCAAGTTCGTGCTCCAGATGAAGCAACCAAATAGTCTCCACTACATCATACAGATATGGCAATAACCTTCAAACAAGATACTCCTACTCGGACATTTTTCCTTAGCTGTTATTTTCCCTAAACCCATTGACGTGAAGCACACGTGTGGTACCAAAATATTAAAAAGTCAGCAAATTTTATTGTCCGTGAGTTTGATCGGAAGCAAACCTCATAATTTCGCGTTTAACACTGGGTTCTAGAGGCTTTCTTGCTTGGGAGGGACTCTGCCCCTTCTCAAACTAAGCTTTATACGCGCGCGGTAAGCTATTTGGAGCAAAACAAGAATGTACTTTTTCTCAAATTAATTATTTCGTGCATGATTTGGTATGGACTGTGGATTTCACCCCAAGTGTTCTTGCCAAAAAGGCCTTCTGTACCTATGTCATTCCAGGTGGCGAGAGACATCACCGGAACCCACACTTCTATCACATACAAGAGAACAGGCTCGACCAAGGCCTTGATCAGGTATGTCTGGTGACCCCAGACGACATACAGCCAATGGCAGGGAAAGTCCTAGGTATGCCATTTTTGCCAGTAAAAATTTTGATTTTGCCGGTAAAAAGAAAATTTTGTAAGAACTCATCCTATGACAAGCCGGTATATTCTAAGATTGACAGGAAATTAGCTGGTACAGTTGAGATTAACAGGGAAAATGTCGGTGTATACAAAAACTTGTAGGAGATATTTTTTTTCTTGTCATCAAAATAACTCGTAGAATATGTTGAAAATTGATGAACTTGATGCACCCACAAGGAATTTATTAGTAGGTCATGATGTGGAAGGCTATGATTTTGATAAGAGCTTCAAGATCTAAAAAGCTAGTGCTAACAGGCACATTTTCACGTCATCTGATACAAAACGCAAGCGACGTCATGAAGAAGATAATGAAGAGGATTTTTAAGACGAGAATAGTTGAGAAAAATAATAAAGAAATTGAATTGCCTATATCATTTTTTTTTTGTAGGAAAATTTTTGATACATTAAATTTTCTTTAGGAAATTGCCTATACAATTTTTGGATTGCCTATAGTATTTTTTAAGTTTGTAGGAAATGTTCCTGTATCCCTAAAAGCTTTCCCTACCACTGCATACAGCTCTGCCTTGTGATTATTGCTCTGCACGGCATACAGTGTTTTTCAACCTACTGTTATGCGTAATCTGATGGAAGCGTTCCAGTGAGTGGTAGTAGAAAACTCGATTCCCACATATTTGTAGGTCGGAGCTACCTCCACATTCTGGCCCTGGTAAGAGAGGGAGGGAGGCCTCGGCTGACAAAGGATGAAACCAGCGACACTCTAGTTTTGGCCAACTTAACCCGCATGTCAATGAATCGGCAGAAAGTGTCTAAAGCATCCAAGTGACGTTACGTGTCTTCTGGAGTGTGGGCCACAAGGTCTACGTCATCAGCATATATGAGTTGCCTAATTATATGATGCATGAGCTGAGTATGTTCAACAAGCCAATCTTCCAACTGATCAATGTATAGGCTAAAGAGCGTCGGAGACAGGGAGCAATTCTAGCGCAGTCCAATACTACTGAAGACAGGCAATCTTGATAATGTCAGATGGCATGCACATGTCTCGTATAACTTGTATATTACATTTTGCAAGTCAACAAGAGTCTTCAGCTGCCCCAATCTGTTCCACAACTTGTCCCTAGGCACAATGCTTAAAGCTTTTGCGAAATCCACAAAACAATAGTCTAGGTTTGATGGCGATTCCTGCTTCCTCAATCGGAGTTCTGATAGCGAAAATATGATTAATGGTGGAGTGTCTAGGCCAAAACCTGCTGTGTGAGAGCACTCACCATAAAGCATAGGTAGGAGATTGAAGAACTGAGCTGTCTACAATCCATCTGAGAAGCTACCACGTCGCCGAAAGCTTAGAAGCACTTGCCCATTTTTTGCCCTGTACGTTTACAAGAGAAAGAGCACAAGAATAGGATTAAGTGCCATACTAGAACTAGTAGTTATGGCCATGTTTCCTTTACGAGCTTCAATGCGGCGATGCGAATGCAAGCAAGCAACGTGGCAGTAGAGAGCCCTGGTAAAATGCCTTCCAAGCACAGTAGCCCCACATCCGTTTAATTCGATCCAACAATTACATGTGTTTCGCTCACTTTTTTTTCCCTTTATATTTTCCAGTTCTTGTCTTTGAGGTATATATGTTGCGCTGACTCCTTTTCCTGAGGCAAAAATATTCCATCAAACAAAAAAATATAACTCCCTTATATTTGTTGAGAAAAAGTTTCCACTTTATGCTAAAATTGTATTCTATCTCCATTTCCATCCAGCAGAGCTCAAACAATATCTATACAATTACTTCTAGACCTTCTTTGCGGAGAGACATCTAAGTCCCTACCAGTCAGAAATGCGAGATGCAGTTTTGTCCAGAATCTCCCCCCACCATTTCTGAGGAGCAGCGCCTTTCAATAGAGGCGGCCATAACGACGAATGATTTAGGCTTGGCAGTCCTTGAACTCATAAAAGGCAAGTGCCTAGGATTGGACGGTATGCCAATGAGTTCTTTCAATAATACTGGGAATGGTTGGAGACGGATGTCTATGATGTCTCTTATAATTTTCGTCGATCTACTGCTTTAGATAGAATTCGGAACACAGGGGCCATCTCACTCATACCTAAGGTTAGGGATCCTCAGACTATTTCAGACTGGCGGCCAATCACCTTGTTGTCATCTGTGTATAAGATCTTTGCCAAGGCTTTTGCAGAACGAGTAAAGAAAATCTTGGCTGAGTTCATCTCTACAACTAATCAAGCTCTCTTTCAAAAAGATGCATTCTGAATAATAAAGTTGCTGCTTACGAGGGAATTTATTGCACACATCGGCAGAACCTTCTTGTTGTGTATCTCAAGCTTGATTTTGCGAAGGCATACAACAGTCTAAGCTGGGAGTTCATATGCCTATGTATGCTCAGGTTGGGATTTGGGTAGCAATTCACGTCAGACATCATGAAGCTACAAGTATTTGCGCGGGCGACTATTCTATTCCATGGTGAGCCATCAAAAGTTTTTCCACTTGGTCGCGGTATTCGTCAGGGGTGCCCCTTAGCGCCATTGCTCTTCACAATCGTCGCGGAGGCCTTGTCACAGCTATTTACTGTTGCAACAAAAGAGGGACTCCTCCACGGTCTCGCAATGGAGGATGCCACACAGGAAGTTTGTAATCACTATGCAGTTGACACGTTTCTGTTTCTGGTCGCTAGCGCTGAGAACCTAAAAGCTGCCAAATTGCTCTTGGATACATTCTCACTGACTTTTGGCGTGCTTGTGGGGTGGCAAAAGTGTACAGCCCTATGGACGTTGGATACTCCAACTCCAGCATGTGTTCATGCATATCCATGGAAATTACTTGCTCATGTAAACAACATTTACCTGGCATCCTGCCCTAACTTCCATCCTGGTGTTGATACCTGGCACTATTTCATTTCCGAAAATGTCATAATCTACTTACATTCTGTGTTTACTTACATTTAATCAAATGTGGCTCCGCGCTGCCGCACGTCGCGACATTTTTCGAGCCAGGAATGTCGACTAAAAGTCCTTTCTTGTATACGGACATGCACCCAAGTTGCTAAGGATTCCAGTTGGCATTCATGTTGGTGCTGGAGCTACATGGAAAGAAATTATTAAGGATTTGGATGTTTTGGTACCGCAAAGTTGTCCCTTGTTGGTCGCATTACAGTGGCCAAGTCAGTCCTCAGTAGTACCCATGTCTATATGGCATCTTTACTGCTAGCCCCATAGATCAAAGTACATGAGCTCATTACAATAGTTCGGAACTTTATTTGGGCTGGTACCGAGGAAGGTGCTGTGGTTAAGGTGGCTTGGTCTAAATGCATCCTTCCAAAGTGGGCAGGTGGTCTGGGTATGATGGACTTCTTACTACAGAGCAAGGTCCTCATCTCAAAATTCATTTGGAGGCTCTTGAATGGTGAAGATGACTCTCTTGGTGTGCGCCTTCTTAGGCAGTCCCTTAGTCACTGTATCCCTCTAGGCAAAAAGGGCGTCAAACCAATCCTACCATGGGTATTATTTCATCCTTTGCATCATTTTCCAAATGCTTCTCCTTTTCTACGTGGATTTTTGGCATCATGGGATATAGTCAGACAGCTTTTTCGGCCGTGTCCTTCCATCCATGCCTTGCTTGAGATTCCATGGTGGTGGGCACCACTGCCGCTAGACCTCTCAGCACCTCTACTGGCGCTCCTATTACCTTCCAAATTGTAGAAAGGGTTTGGGGTAACATGTGAAGTTGTAAATAACTTAAAACAACTAATGTTTTCCAATAAAACTCTTGGATCTACCATCATTTATTGAGAGAAGGCAAATACGTATATTATTATTGGCTTGATACCGAGAAGGTTCTGGTCTAGATGGTGTCCTTCTGAATGGGACACACAACAATCAAGTGCATTCTGAAATCCCAATCTCCACTTCCATCGAGTATGTGTGTGCCGTGACAGAATCATAAAGATGAAATATAAAAAGAGGGGAAATTGAAGATTTAATTTTTGAAAGAAAGAATAAGGCCATTAATGTCCATGGTTTTGGATATCTCATAATCAGCTACTTTAAGAAGATAACTTGAATCTCAGAGTATGATTTGAGGCTTCCAATCCCAATGCAAGACTTTTTTTGTGCAGCTCCTATGTAGGTAATCAATGCCTCTAGCCACCCCCAATGCTATGTCAAATCTTTGTTTCCTGCTTAATGGGTCTGAAGAGCTACCAAATATCCATTTTTTTTAAGAACTATTTGGCATGCATTCATAAATTAAAATTCTATGTGTCTCTTCTAAACAGCATCCTACTAGCTCCACCAAGTTACGGTGGCGGATTTTGACCATGTCTGCTACCTCTATAAAGATCTCCTTTTCTATATGGCCATTGTCATTTAAGACCTTCACAGATATTGAATATAAGCTTACAGATTTTGTATTGATTCAAATCTTAGTTTCAGATGTGATAAGGTAGAGAAACAATTATAATGATCTGGAAGCTACATGGGGCTGATGCAACGTTGATGCAAGCTAAGCCATGGGCACTGGTGTGTGAATTAGGGTTTGAATTCCCATGCTCAAGTTCCTCATGTCTTTGGATCACGTGTATGAATTGCGTATGATACTGTTCATATTCCAGTTTGAGGGTTTCCATGATGATGACCCAGATTTACTCTTAGATTAATTTTCTAATGGTTGGCCTTGGCCTGAAAGGCCAAGATCTGGACGATAAAGTGGGTTGATTGATAGTGATAGTATAGACACTTAAGACTTTTCACTTTTGACTCAACTCTTTGTGCTTGTCATCACATAACAGATTGAAGAATGGACAGAATCGACCAAAAAACTAGATATCTCATTTGATTATCATTTTGAAGACAAGGTCCCATGAAGACTTCAATTGTCTAGTTGTAGAAGTACGTCCAATAAGTTGGAGGAAAAATACAACAAACGAATATGTTCTATTGGCATGCCAAACAAATCCAAGTGGGCTTAATGAAAATGGCAATACGTGTAATTTTAATATCTTTCATCGTGTGCGTGACGGGCACAACGTCTTTTTAACTAGGATATTCTATCGTGCATTGACTGGTTGACTCTGCTCCAGTGGTGGGGAAAGTTTTTAGTGATACAAGAAAAATTTCTATAAACTTAAATATTATAGGCAATTCAAAAACTGTACAGGCAATTTCCTATCAGAATTTTAATGTATCGGAAATTTTCTTACAGAAAGCGAATCATATAGACAGTCCAACCTTATCTATCCTCATCTTCAAAATCCTCCTTGTTATCTTCTCTATGTCATCGCTGACGTTTTGCCCATATATCTTGCTCTCCAGAATAAAGAATAAAGAAAGAAACAGTAAATGTATGAATGTTGCTCTTGCTTCGACTTCGCTAATCGTTTCGATTTTTCTGCTCAAGCTATGAATAAATTTAGTTTGTTAATCATTCCCATTTTTCCGCTCAAGCTATGAATAAGTTTAGTCTGCTCTGCTACAAAATTAAAGGAGCAGTTTCTTTGCATGCAAGAGGGGATCATAAATATTTAAGTTGCATAAATTGTATATAATATAAAATATAATAATAGATATGAATAAATATTTGTCCTACAAATTTTTGTATGAACTTTCCTATGAAATCTCAACCGTACCACTTAATTTCTAATTGATCTTTAAATGTACCGGCTTATTATAAGACCAGTTCCTACAAAATTTTTTTGTGTACCAGAAAAACAAAAATGTGTACCAGAAAAATTGGGCATGCTAGGACTTTTCCCAAATACAAAATAACCATAAACAGAAAGATGTGAGAATCAAATTCCATGTGAAGCATCAATTCTTTGCTTTTGTGGTTGATTCAGAAGTAGATGCAAATGGCACGCCAAGGCTTTAAGACTTTGTAGGCGTTGAGTCTTGCTTCCTATATTCCTTTGGATCAGTATCAACTGATGCTTTTTCTGAGAATTTAGACCATTCCTCGTGTAAAGGGTTAGGAATCTGATCCCCGTCATCCATATATTGAAATTTGATGGCCTTGAACGCAAATGGAATATCTTCTGCTTCAAATATCTCGTCAATACCATTGCGATTGGATGATTTTAAATTCATGGAACTACAAGAATATATCTGATAGACCAGCCAAATTTCATATTTGTGGTTTACTGTTTTACCTAGACACTCCAAATGGCAAGGCCCAAGCTTCGCTAAAGGACAGTTTGGCAAAGAGAAGTGCGTATGCTCTAGCCAAGTAAGGTGAGTGCCTTCAATATCAACATCAAACCCAACAAAGCTAGCAATCTTAGTATCATTCAACTACATACTATCCAAATTTACCGAATCTGTAACATGGAAATCTATATTATGGAATTTTGTCTGTTGAGGTTGTGCAATAGAAGCATACCATGCCTTAACCTCTTGGGTAAGCTCTGGAAGAAATAGCAGGCTTTGATAGTCCACGCCATCACCATCTTCATTGCCACTTTCGTCGTAATAAACATTGCAGAGCTCTACATCTTCTTTGACAAGGTCAATTGCTTCTATCTTGTGCTTTTGCCACAAATACTTCGGCCATTCTTGCATTATTCCATTGCCTTGCTCGATGAAAAGCCTTGTCTTGCCTTGCATTCTTTTGCGAGGACGGATGCATAAGGCTTCTTCATCAGCCCCTGCGTTTTGGGAAGCTTCCAACACTGGTAAGATGGACACCGGAAAAGAGTAGATTGCCCAATGCCAATCATGATCATAGGTGCCCGCTATTACTTCAGCTTCTAATTTGCACTGAAAGATGAGTTCCGTCAATTTCGGCGGCACTAAAGCCCATTTTATGATAAGCTCAGGGAATGCTGAAAAAGCATTTACAGTGAGGGGCAGCCTCTTCCTTTCCTATACAGTTAACAACCTTAGGAATTCCAGGAATAGGAGAAATAAAGGTAGGAACTGTTTCCTGGAACTCAGACCCTAAAGGCCCCAATGATACTACAACGCGATGCTTAGAAGTTTCATAACAGACATATTTGTCAGGAAAGAAGGAGATTCTGAATTCCTGCGCATTTTATCTTGCGCCTTATAGAAACCATTGTTTAAGAACAAATGTACCACGCAACATCCTTCCTATCCTAATCCTAAATTCCTAATAACATAATAATAATATATATCGACACATATATAAAGCAATTTGATTTTATTCGTTCGCCAAATATACATAAAGGAAGGGATGGCGATATTTCGTCTGTCTTCAGCTCAATTTAAATCCAATAATAGTCCTCCTTGTGGTCACCTAATTTCTAACAACAATTCCATGGACCTTCAAGATAGTCACTTGATTTCTAAGCCAAGATGGAAGAGATTGCAGCTTCAACAATCAAGAAGCAGTGCCAAAATATCGCCATCCCTTCCTTTATGTAAGATAAAGGCTAAGAGCAGGCCATTTCGCCTGGTCGACCTAGCTCGCCCTAACGGGCTCAATAGGCCCTTAACAGGCAAAATGGCCTGCTCTTGGCCTTTATCTATTACAAAAATGTTTTCTCCCCGTCTTCACCCGATACGTGGCTCTCAACCATCCTACGCCTCCGCCTTCGTCTTCTCCTCCGCCATCGGATTTTCGTCGCCAGAGCTTCTGGCTTATTTGCCAGCATGCTCTTCTTTGTTCTGATTTCGTGGCATGCAAGGCAAGCTATCGACATTTTGGAAGCTGAAATTAATTTCTAGCGAGAACCCCTTTGTAAAGCTTTGCAAACGGCAATCCGGAGGCGCCGGTTCAAACCGAGGAGTCGTCTAGGTAAGCTACAGACTCAAGAAATTTTGCAGTGGAAAATCATTGCTGCTCAATGTGCTTCTCAATTCTTCTCACGGTTTTCCAGTAGGAAGGAGGCCTGAGCCACAAACTAAAGTTATCTGGTTATGCATTATTCCGAAGCATAAGCTGGTAGCAGCTGATGGATCACAAGTTGCACTTCTTGATACTAAAGGTTCTTATGGCGCCGCTGTTTCTAGATCTTATGATGCAAGGACATTTGCAATAGCAACTTTATGGATTTGAGTGATAAGCCTCAGAGTTTGGGGGTTCGTTCTTGTCAATATTATATTTGTTGCTTGCATAGGATGGAATTGTGAAGATCTTGAACCTTGAAGAGGGTGGGAGTTTTAATTGTAGCAGTGCCAAAGATTTATTGAAAGTCCTTTAATGTTTTCGCTTACAGTGCTTTTTGAACTCTAACCTATGTGAAGCTATGTGTAAGAACAGCCAATGGAAGGTTGGTTTGTAATGTAAGGACTATGAATGAAGACCCTTGTTTTGGAAATTTGGAGTCTCCTTTTTGCCGCTTAGATCGAGGAATCATAATCAGTACAGGTATTTGCATCTAGTTTTTCTGTCAAAAGATCCTCTTGTGATTTCATGTGTTAGGTTGCTCTAGCTATCGGAAGAGTCTTCCATTCCTACGAGCCATGTTTATTCTAATAAAACAGTTGGGTCACTCTAGTGGCTATAATGCTAGATGCGCAACATGTTAGGATGCATGTGCCGCAAATCTTAAAAGTTTGTTTGCATGCTATGGCTATATGGAATGCAAACAGTACAGGACACGTACCCTTCATAAGATTATTCAATATAGTTTGGCAATTTTGGAGCCTGCACAATATGTAAAACACGAGGGGGCAATCTAATGTAAGCTATATAGGGCATGTGCGTGCATGGGGTCAAGAGAAATTATCCTTATACGGAATTTTCCTTTATAGGGCATGTGCGTGCATGGGGTCAAGAGAAATTATCCTTATACGGAATTTTCCTTTAAAATGGTATACAACGGATGCTAAATTGGCAAGCTGTTAAACTTTGTAGCATCATAGTATTTCTGAGATAATTTATATGTAGTTAACATGCTTTTTTTCTTGCAGTGGCATGCTCCTTTGACTATCATTTTGAGATGCATTAAAGTATTTACAATCTGGCTTTTTTACTTTCAAAGAGCGGTGCTGCCTTTCTTTAAGGAAAAGCCCCTCTGGGCTTGATTATGGAGGGGAAAGCAGGCCGACACGCGAAGCGCTGGAGGTCTTCTTGACCCTTCAAAATCAAGCCCATAGGGTCTTTGGCATAACTGAAAGATCTTCTAGGCTGTTTTCAGCCCTTGATCATGATCCATCGGAGCAGAGGCCCTTGTTCTTGGAAGAACATGTAGAAATCAAAGATGATGGGGTAGAAATTTCAGAATAGAGAGTAGAAATTAGAGAATGCAGAGTAAAAAATTTCAGGAGAAATTCAGGAAAAGAATCAAAGACACATGGAGCACGTCACTGGACGTCCGGGCTGGAAACAGGCCAGCCGATCTTTTCGTTGGAGGACACACCAAACCAGAGAGAATGAAGTGGCTTCATTATTAATTTTATAGGTGGTTTCTGCACTCTTGAAAAGGGAGGGCAATTGTTGTAGCACTGGCATACATCCTTCGCACATAACCTTTTAGTGCAGTCTTACTACCCTCTTAGCCAATGCTATCCTTGAAGAGGGTGGAGGTTTTAATTTTAGCAGTGCCGAAGATTTATTGAAAGCACTTTAATATTTGCACTTACAGTGCTTTTTGAACGTATTGGGTATATCGTTTCTGGTACCGATGTTTTTATATCGTTTTTAATATTCCGTTACTAAATCAATGTTTGGAACTTATATTACGTCCCAACTTCACATGGTTAGAACTAAAGAAATGTTCACGGCGGCCTTGGTTGTCGTGATAATTTTTTTGTAATATATAAATGTGTTTTTTGTTTGCCTTTTTAAACATTTCCTTTTTCATAGATTATCCAATTAGCTGATTTTGATAAAGTTTTTTAGATCCACCGCCTCAATATATGGTCAAAATATTTGGGGCGCCTTGAAGAGGTGCTGACATCTTGAAAGAGCGCCTTGAATCGCCTTGAACCGCTTGCCTCTAGCAATGAATAGCTCTGCTGACATCTTGAAGAGCACCTTGAATAGCCTTTAAGCGCTTACGTTTAGCAATTTTGGAGAGCTTAGATATCTATGGAGTTCCCCTGGTTTATTATTGTTCCTTCGAAGGCTATAAGTGCCTAGCCCGTTGATTAGTGGTAACACACTAGTCCCAATAATATAAGGTCTCGAGTTTGAGATCGTCCAGAGTCGCACTCTGAACTGTTGGGTTTCATAAACCCACAGACGCAATGCAATGTAAAGTGGTTGGGGGCAGGGCCCAACTAAGCAATGTAGTATGGTGTGTGGTCACATGTCCAGTTGAATGCTGCCTAGTGATGTGACGTTAAAAACTCTGAATGCTGCCTAGTGATGTGACGTTAAAAACTCTTCTTCTTCTTCTTCTTCTTCTATTATATTTAGAACTGAAAGATCCATTTTTATCCTTGAGTTTTAACTATACAAAAAAAGGAATGGTGAGCTTGTAAAGATGAGGATTTCCCCCAAGGGATGCACCTAAGCCACATGAGAAACATCATCTGCGTGCACAGGGTCAGAAGAAACCCCCTATATACACATTTCCATGTAGAAAACCCCCTCCCATAAGGTCTCATAATTTCATAGATGTTGAAGCCCTGCCATACTCATACATGCATTTTTGTCAGTGGTAAATATACCTCTCCCACATAAATACTGAAGTTTCCTATATAGAAATATAAAGACCAAGGGTACAAGAGACATTGGAAGATCAAAGAGCCCCTCCCATACTTGGTATGGTGTAAATGAAAGAAAAACCATATTCGATGTACGAGTATATGTATTTTTCGATGTAGAAAGAACCCCTAAGGGTCACTCCGTGGTCATGTATGGTTTCCACTATGAACACCCCTTGGGATTCCCTTGCCCAACACGATGATCTTGGTATTGTGGCACAAAATATCCACTGGGTGTTTATGCTTCGGTATAAGCTGTACAAATTTCGAGGAGAGTTAACATTTCTTAGAGTCATTGCATTCCTTTCAGGATGTAGCTAGAGTTTATCCATCTTCATTATTTGGGTGCAAATTGATAATGTATTTCGGCTGAGTAGTCGTTTATCATTTTTCATGCACTTACATGTGACAAGATTGTGCCAAAGCATTATATGGAGCAACAAGGTGATGGTTCCTAACAATGAAGCTCGAGCATTTTGATTAGGCCTTTATTTTGGTGACATACTCAGTTAAGTAATCATTGAATCCATCTCTTGCTCTTGCGGGGTTATACTATGCTAAAAACAAATATTATATGCAGCAACAAGGTAACGATTTCGAGCAAGCAAAGCTCCATTTGGCATTTATAATTGAATCTCAAAACTCATATGATGCTTTGGTCCTTCCTTCCTTTGTTCACTTATAAATTGAGAAATTTCTTTACATGTACATTGGTGATTCTCGCTTATGTTCCTTGACTTGGAAGCATTAAAATGTTATGTGAGGAACAAGAGTTTAATCTCCATCTATAGTTGTACATTCGACAAAATAATATTGCTCATTTTGTAAATATCGACTGGTTTAACTTGCAATCAGTTGTATTTTGCTCGATCTTTTTCTGCAAAAAATGTGTATTTTTCCATGGATTTTATATTAACACATTGCAGGATGATGGTTTGAAATTATTAAATTATTGAATAACAAGAGGAGATGCAACACTAAAACATGGTAGTATTAATGATTCATATGTAATACATATATCATGCCTAAAAATACATATAAAAGGTAAAACATCTAATAATAAGATATGAATGCTAATAATAAGAAATATTTAGGTAATTATATGTGAGCCCAAATGACGTGATCAAAATGAGTTCAAGGGAATCGTGAGCAAAAATGGTTCAAACATGGCGTGACTGTGAGAACAGTCCTTGAGCTGTGGACGTGACTGTGAGAACAGTCCTTGAGTCCCTTGAGTTTACCCTTGAGTGCCTTGAGGTTGCCCTTGAGTGCCTTGAGCTTGCCCTTGAGTGCCTTGAGCTTGCCCTTGAGTGCCTTGCGCTTGGTTCTTGAGTGCCTTGAGGTTGCCCTTGAGTGCCTTGAGCTTGGTTCTTGAGTGCCTTGAGGTTGCCCTTGAGCCCCTTGAGCTTGCCCTTGAGTGCCTTGAGCTTGCCCTTGAGTGCCTTGAGGTTGCCCTTGAGCCCCTTGAGCTTGCCCTTGAACCCCTTGAGCTTACTGCGAGCTTGCTGTGAGCTTCTGTGAGCTTGCTGTGAGCTTCTGTGAGCTTGCCTATGACCTTGTCTGTGAGGTGTTATAAAACAAACTGGCTCAAACATGGCTGTGACGAAACCGAAACCTCTATTTTGTGGCAAACTTTGAAAGATGATATCTGGAGTTCGAGAGCTCCGTTTGACCTGCACCATAGCTCTTTAGATTCGTATCGCCGTAATGCATCCATTGATGTAGGATAGAACATGTAATTTTGAACTGTCATACTCTGTATTTTCAG
>JAANSK020189101.1:0-14663 GCA_011763485.2 Isoetes engelmannii
CTTTTTTTTTTTTAATTTAAAAAAAAAAATAAAAAAAAAAAATCGTATATCGATAGCGATATACGCTAAATTAAAAAAATAAAATAAAAAAAAAAATCCGGCACGTTGCCGGAAAAGCGTATATCGAGAGCGATATACAAAGTGGCCATCATCCTTGCAAAGGGGAGTAGATAAAGTGCGCGGTATAACCCACCATATTTTTGGGGCAGTTTGAGGTGCTTAAAGTCATTTAGATGTTTTAAAATTCTAATTTCCTTACAAAATTGGATGGATGGGCATTCAATCATCAGTGCTCCCACAATGGAAGATCACGAGGAGCACATGATGGGTGCCTGCTTCCTCATCTGTGGTTCGTGCATGCCTTGCATCAATAAAGCGGTTGCCCTTCAGCAGGTGATTCTGTTTGTGGAGATTGGAAGGCGGGTATTATCATGTTATCCTTGGAAAGGAGGTAAAAAGACCTTCAAGCTAGTGAAGGATGACATTCTTTCTCCAATTCCAATTGTTTCTGTTGTACAGTTTAAACATTTAGTAAGTCCGACGAGGACCATTATTTGCATTTGCAAGAGGTCTTCCGTTGACTAAGGGAGGAGTCTATTACTCTTAATCCTAAGAAAAGTGTCTTTTTTTCCAATGTGAATTGGCAAGTACCTGCTTCAGTTGCTGCATTACGTTCCTTTATGGGCTTATGCAGTTACTGTGGGAAGTTTGTAAAAAATTTTGCTCGCTTAGCTTCAGATATTCATTTATTGCTTCGCAAAGATGCTCTTTTCCAATGGAATCATACTTATCAATTCACTTTTAAAGTGCCCAAATCCTATCGTTCTGCATTTGCCCAAATTTGGACTACCTTACTTGTTATGTGTGGATGCAAGTGGTATGGCTTTGGGTGCAGTTCTGATGCAGGATGGTCATCCTATTGCTTATGAAAGTCAGAAGTTTTCGAACGCGGAAAGTAGATATAGTGTTTATGATAAAGAATTTCTGGTTGTCATTCATGCTTTGAAAGTGTGGCGACACTATTGATTAGGGTCGACGTTATGCGGATGTTTTAAGTCGACGTTATGCGGTTTGTTCTCTCTCTATAGTACAATCCAACAATTTGGAGGAAATGAAGCTGCTGTATGCAACTGACCATGATTATAAGGATATTTGGTTATTGGCTCAAGGTGGCAATGCTTATGAATATAAGATCGTTAATGGGTTCTTATACAAAGGTCCAAAGCTCTGTATTATTCGTGCCTTCAGACCGCTTGTTCTTAGGGAAGTCCATGATGCACCTACTACTGGGCATCGTGGTGTGGGGGCCACCTTGGCAAAGATTGAACCCTACTTTATTTGGCCTGGATTGCAGAGAGATCTCCTAGTGCATATTCATCATTGTGTGATTTGCCAATGGATGAAGAAAGTGAACAAGAAAACTTAAGGTGTTCCTTTATCCTTGCCTATTCTGGAAGCGACGTGGGAGCAAATCACTATGGATTTTATTGTTGGGTTTCCCACAAGTCCTCGCAAGAATACTGTCATTTGGACGGTTGTGGATTGTTTAACTACGCAAACACATTTTATTCCTTGTTCGAATAAGTTAACAGCTTATAGTGCCGCGACACTTTTTATCAAAGAGATATTCAGGCTACATGGGTTGCCTAAGGTTATTATCTCTGACCATGATGCTAAGTATGCAAGTAAATTCTGGAGGGCTTTATTCATGCAATTGGAAACTGAGTTAAAGTTTTCCACTGCTTTTCACCCAGAAACTGATGGACAAACCGAGGTGGTTAACAAAGTCATTTGTTTCATCTTAAGAGGGTTTGTCAATGAACATCAAGGTCATTGTGAAGAGTATTTGAATATTGCTGAATTTGTATACAATAAGACCTGTCAGTCTACCATAAAGATGACCCCTTTTCAAGCGGTCTATGGTCAGCCTGTACGAGAGCTATTCTTTCGAGTGTGTGAGCATGTTTCGACTGCTGATGATTTAGTTATTGAGCATAAGGATCTCATAGACTTGTTTCAAGCTCATATTCGAGATGCTTAGGCTTCTTTTGCCAATAAATCATCAAAGTTGCGGCAGCCAATGGTTTTCAAGGAAGGAGATTGGGTATAGATAAGGATCCTCAAGGGTCATTTTAAGAAAGATGCGCACAAGAAGGATCTTAAATTGGCACCCCGTTTCCATGGACCTTTTCAAGTTATTAAAGTGATCAATGAGGATGCATATCAATTGAGATTGCCTCATGGTTGAAAAATGCATGCAGTAGTGAATGTTTCATTCTTAAAGCCTTAATATCAAGGAAAGGACTTACGTCAAGTTTGGAGGTTAAGTGAGCCTGAGTTGATTGATGATTCCAAAGTTCTAGAACCAAATTAATTTGGCAGATAAATCCACTAGTGGTTCAAGACAATATTTGGTAAAGTTTGCTTATAAACCTTTGAAGAATGCTTCATGGATGCGTGGCAATTTATTAGAGGCATATCCGGATATTCTGCAAGAGTATAAGGATCGGAAGGCAAGGGAAGCTGAGGGACAAAGAGATGTCCAAGAATAAGCTTCTACTAGCCGGCCTAAGAAAAGGTTATGCTTGAAGGAAAGATTATGCTCGGATGGCTAAAGGCATTTAAAGAACCCTTTTGCAGCAGAGGACTGCTGCAATGTCAAGAGGGAGGGATTGATATATGCTAAAGTCCTGGCATGGACCTTTGGGCCTTTTGTCAGAAAGGGGATATGTTCCTTTAGTGGCAAAGGTAGCAAACTATATAGTTGCTCGGGGGAGAGCTCAAGGACAGTTGTGTTTTGACTGTGAGCTCATGGTTGGGTGGAGAGATAGCTTGCCACGTCACGTGTTCATTTTATGTGCACCTTTGCACCGGAGATTTTAGAGCCTGAATAGCACCTTTGCTGCCATTAACATTTTGCACCGGAGATTTTAGAGCCAGAATCGATCATTTAGAGCCAGAATCGGATTTCTAGGCCTGTATTTTGGCAGTCTAAATGCTACCCAATCCTCCTAATTTCCCATCAATGATGTCTCATAAGATAAGACATCTGCAGACGCAGTGTTCAAAAGCTGCCCTTTTAGAGCTTTTTGTTTTGCTTTTTAGCCTCTCTTTTTTGTGGCATTTTTTTCTTATTTATTTTTAGTCAATCTTTTGTTTTTATCTTACAATAGTTTGCCACTATGTAGTTTACATCCTTCATATGCCACATCACGTGCTTCCATATATTACCATCATGTACTATCATCATATTCCTTATATGCTTCCATAATTTGCCTTAGTCACCATATTTTGCCTAGTCACCATGCCACACCATCTAGACATCCTTATTCAGAAGTTACCCAACTTAGACAGGAGCAACTTTTGTGCACTTTATCATGCCACATCTCCCTTTCTTGCCAAGTCATCCATGCCATATCATCAATTCATTCTAAGCCACTCTTGCTATATTATCATCTGTTTATCACTCTTGTGCCACATCATTTCCCGTTTTGCAAAAAATAAAATAACAGAAAATTTTGCAACATTAGCCTATCTACTCCTAAGCCTAGCCATCTACTATTTCCAACCTAAAAAATTTCCTCCACATATGCTGAGGGCATTCCAAGCTCCCAAAGATGGCAGTAAGTTTTGAGTGGTATTTTATAAGCGTATTTATAGTCTAATATTTTCTAGACTTTGGTTTGTGGGATAAATGAAAGCTGGCAAAATTTCAGCTGAGGAAAGAATAGTTGAGACCAGCGTTGGGGAAACTCTGGGGCAGAGGCAACTATGCTGTTTTAAAATGCCAATTTTCCGTCTAGCAAGACAAAGTGGCGGAACACGTCCTGCACAAAAAATGCTGCTTCCCAAAAATTTGTCGACAACAGAACCACAGACCGGCACTTATTACTAGCATTTGTACTACTGTAGCACTGAATAGGCTCCCATCTGTACTAAACCATTGTAGCATATGGCAAAACAAATTTTTATCCACCGCTGTAAAAGAAAAATTTAATGCAAATTGACGAAAAAAAGGAGGAAGACACAGTGATGTATTTGCAACGAATTTCTTACTGTGGCATGTCTTTAGACACGGCAAGCCTTTAGAACTTCGAACTGGCTGTGAAACATGGTTCTGCTTCATTTCTTTGTATCCTTTTTGCAGTTCCAGACCAATTCTATTAACCCAAGTAGTGTGGTGAAAGCATTGAAGGATTCACAAACACCATATAAACCATACACCAACAAGACTATTGCAGCAACGATGTAGCTCAAGTTACATAGAACACTAAGCTAAGGCTCATTTGCAAGAAACCTGCAGAATTCCAGTCAGCTAAAAGATTATGGAGATGGAGATATGAAATTAAACAATGGATTTGCATATAAGCTATGACCCCAGGCTGGAGCTTCATGCAAAAGGCATCTGATTTAATGTTGAAGCCACACAGAGTTTTAATTAAGATCAACAAACACAATAACTATTTTCGTCCTATTACTGCTTAATACTGTTGTGTCAAAGGTAATCCCTATCTCTGTGTTTTCTATCCCTTGTAGACATCTAGCTTTATTTTGTCTCTGAAAGATAAAGATGTACATTTGAATTAAGCCGATGTTACCGCACTTTTAGAATTTTTAAGTGCATTGAAAATATACATGATGATTAAGTCTGTTTCCATCCTTTAAAGTCATAAAAATCTATTGAATTCTTTTTGTCTTGGTGAGATGGGATCCGGTTGTGAATTTTGTTTGCGGGCACGATCCGATTGAAAATTATAATATCCGATTGAGTGAGAAAACTGCAAAAAGTTTTCGGTAGGAGGAAAAAGGTTTTCCCAATGCTTTGAAACCTTATTTAATTCTTAATATCATTTGGTTGAAGAATTGAGGTGAATAGATGGCCCTTTAAACCTTACCCCAAAATTGGGTAATTCTATAAGGACATAGGATATTCAAGGATTTTTTGCAAGCTTCCAAGCCTAGGATACGAAATTGCTACTATATTATCATTGCTATTGCTACTTCCCGTGTTTACCTTTGAATATCGTTCTTGATCATTTGCAACTTGACATCTAAATAGATTGATCAATTTGCAAGATTAGATTCATATTTTCCATTTTTTTTCCTGAAGAACGAAAATTTGATTAATCAAAAGTAGGAAATACACGGAGAATGCAGACTTCGTCGAGCTGTGTCAGCTCATGAAGGTGCCCTTGGAACAAGAGTATGAAGCACTGTGTACTTACTCCAGTAGAATAGCCTAACGATACAAGGACACTATGCAATAGTTGCTCCTTTGAAACGAAATCTATGGGCTATATGGAAATGATCAGACGTGTTATATAATGGTTATATAAAAACTATAGGGCATAGAAAAATGGCTACCAAATTGCTTGCCATAGGGGAATGTTTATACGTAAACATCCCCAAATTGTACTCGCCAATTCAATTCAATTCTAAGAATATCTAGGCAATCAATATTCAAAAGAGATAATTAATATCATTTTTATGTCAAGAAAGATATGACGATGATCAATCTTGAGAAGACTTATGTTAAGACAGATCGAATAAGATCATGGTTGAGAGTGGTCGGATGAGTTACTTTTGAAAATAAGTAATGGTCGGGAGAAGATGATTTTAAGAGGAAATGAACCTTTGAAGATGGAAATGATAAAGGATGATGAAAGAATGGAGCTGGTATAAGTTTAGGAAAATAGTTATGGTTTAAGAAGGAATGTTTCAAGCAAAGGTTACGTAGTCAGGAGAGGTTAGCATGTCTTAAGGTTAAGAAAGGAACGTAAAGGCAACAGGCATATACGAAACATATTCAAGACGAGGCGCGCTCCGGACTACCAGGGCCATCGGATATGTCGATCCTACGACCCAGAGCATAGGTCTGTGTCTTTTGTGTGACTATAGTCAAGTATGATTTGGGGCACCTATGGTTTTTAAAGATGAAATACGGAAACGCCTATAGTTTTGAAATATATTATACGAGGACTCGATCCCCTACCAAAATAACCCGTGTCTTAATCAGCACGTCTTGATCAATACAACCAACAAAATTAACGTGATAGTTTTTCCAATTGGATATGTTTTTTTTTTCACTAATACCCAAATGATTTTGAATGGTCTATGATTCCCACTAAGACCTATGATTTTGGCTATGGTTTCTATTCCCCTCGAACCCAGAAGTTATTGTGCTATATATTTAAGATGAGATGCACTCTGGACTATCCGAGCCATCGGATATGTGAATCCTACGGCCCAGAGCATAGCTGTGTGTCTCTCATGTGAATATTGTCAATTATAATTTGGTGCGCCTATGGTTTTGAAAGATAAAATATGGGAGCCCCTATAGTTTTGAAATATATTATACGAGGCCTTGAACCCCTACCAATATAACTCGATGTCTTAATCAGCACGCCTTGATCAATACAACTGAGACAACATGATTGTTTTTCCAATTGGGTCTATGGTTTTTTCTTTTTTTCATTAATACCCCATCAAATGATTTTGAATATGGTCTATGATTTCCGCTAAGATCTATGATTTTGGGTATGGTTCCTTCTACATCCAAATCAAATCCCTAGAACCCCCAAAGTTATTGTGCTACATATACGCTATAAAAGAAGAACAATTATCAACATTTAGATTGGCACGCACATGGTATATCCCTTTTATATATAAGTGCACCTCGCGTGACGGTAACAATCACATCTGCTTATTGCTCTTATTCCACTCATAATAACTGCTTTTGATGCTTTTGTTCTGCCTATAACTCCCCCTCCTAACTCCTATGAATATGTATGCAAATAGGGAAAAAAAAACAAAAAAAAAAAAAAAAAACCCTATCATCCGTTTACAAGGTTTGTATGGCATACACATTGGATCCCCCATGGTGACCGGTTGCCATCAAAGCAACAAAGAAGGACGAGGACCAAAGCAATCTCTTTAAAGTGGGGTAATTGCTTCTAGCAGAACCCTTGGTTGGATACACATTGCTTTGGTTAATTTATGTCTTAGACTACTATGCCACATAAATAAGTGTTTCAGGCTTGGTCTTGACTGCCTTCTTTGTCTAGAAGCAACTATTAGCAATTTCTTCAAGTATTTGCAGGTCATATAGGTAGCTTAAGCGTCTAAGCTAGGTTATTGAACTCAATTAGAGAATTTAAGAAGGTGATCTTATCAATTAATAGAATGGTAGAGCATGTTTTTTGTCTTCAATTAATGCAACTCCCATTCAAACTTCTTCTTTCTTTCTCTATATCACACGTGCTCCAATTTCTAGCCAACTACTACACTGTAAAACCCTATGGGAACTTTGAAGATCAGACACATAAAGGTAGATTGGTTGCAAAAGGAACACAGATTGAAAGTTAACTCTAAAGACAAATTCTTGCATGTGATCATTATCATTTCGCTTAAATTCTTTTTAATGGATAACAACAATATTTTTATCAAGGCAATTTATGCCTGTGGGCGCCGAGGGTCTGCCATCTAGGGTCTGCCGCCTGGGTCTGATAGGTCGGGGTGGGGTTTACGGGTACGGTAGTGCAGGTCGGGACCTGTATGGTCGGTTGCAGCAGATCGCAATGCAGGTTAGGCTCCTGGGTAGATTGTTTGGATTGTAGCCGATTCAGAGTAGAGCATCATTGCAGCAGATTGCAGTGCAGACCAGGCTCCTGGGCTGCCGGTTTGGAATCGTGTGGTTGGAGAATAGTCGTTTCTGAGAAGAGGAAAGATTAATTTGGCTTTCTTTGAATTCATGGCAATAGCAGCCAGTGCACCTAGGTTATCTAGAAATTCTGCTAAAGCAGAGATAGAATTAGTTTCAATAGCCTTGAAGGCGATGTTTGGAGAGATGCATAAGAATCTATTGCAGGAATTATATCAGTTAAGGAAAGATTTGAGGGATGATATCGAACAGTTTAGGGGTGAGATTAGGGTAGATATGGTTCAATTTAAGAAAGAATTACTTGAGCAGATGAAAAATGATACATATTCCGATGCTCAGGATAAACTAAATAAGTTTGCGGCAGATCAAGGAGAGAAATTAGATAAACTCCTGGAGAATCATGAGCGGAATACCAGAGATTTGAATTTCCGACTGGATGGATTTCCTGAAGAAAACAAAGAGAATGTAATAATGAAGGTGCAGACTATTGTCAAAGACAAGCTGGGAATTCAAGCGTGTGGAATTGCTGATGCATTCCGTGTGGGCAGGGAATCAACACAACCCAGACATGTTGTAGTTAAGTTTCAGAGTAAAGGGCATCGATTAGAGGTTATGAGAAAACGTACCCTATTAAATGGGACTAGTATTTGGATAAGCGAAGATTTACAAGCGAGCAATATCAGAAGTATAAGAAAGATCAGGCAAGGTTAAAGGAGGCGAGATATAATGGACAGAGGGCATACTGGAGAAGTGGGAAAGTAGTTATAGGGGAGGAAAAGGATTGTAGAGTTCAGTCGTCAGCATTGAGAAAATCTGTAGAGAGACCGATTTATGGTCCGGGTTCTAGTGATGTACATAGGCCATCTTGGAGGATCAATCCCCTGGCGTTGGAGGATGACCCTGGGGGGGTGGATGAGTAGGGTGATGTGTATTCGGGAGCCATTTTTGGCGTAAAGTGAGTTTGTATGATATAGCGGGATTTGCTTTTTTGTGGTATATGGTCACAGAGTGTTGAGGTATTTCTGTTCCTTTGGGGCAGTTCCTTTCCTCCTCACTCGATTTGTATTCTATGATTCGATAATATATTTGAGATTTAGTTCTTCAAAAAAAAAACAATATTTTTATCAACAAGGCACATATCTTGCTTTATACCCACTAAAATGTAGAGGTTAAATCCAATCTACAGACTTGAACGGATCCGTTTATATTCATTTTATATGTATGGATAAATTCTTTCTCTTAGCCATTAGTAAATCGAAGGTGAAGGTGAAGGGAAGCATGAATATAAAAATTGAGATGAAACAATAATTAGACATTTAAAAAAAAAAAATCATTGTTTTGCTTTTATTAAAAGAGCCACTAACCTGAAAGCCCATTATTTCGACTATGAAATGGCTATCCTGCAAAAATGAGTAGAAAATTAGTGCAGAAAAGATAATCATTTTATCCACAAGGCATTTTTTATGTCATTCCAGAAATAATTGATGTGCGTTTTATAATTTCAAAGGATGCTAAATTTCCATATACAAACAATCGACTGTCAGAGTATAAGTAGGATAAATGCATTAGACCACAAAGAAAGACATATCTACATGCAAGTTTTAGATTTTGCTTGCTAACTTGAGACTTTTTTAGGTAGAACACAACTTTGGAAGCAAGAACTTACCTAGATTGGTGGTGTGCCTTTGAATCTAAATGTGAAAAACGCATATATATGCAGTTGTTAAAGTCATAAGATATAAAAGGCGTAAGCTTTAGACCAAATAAACATTAATGAAGAGTCAAGTATAAGAAATTGGCGACTATATATGCACTCATAAGCAACTAGTGTTAAAGAACCTTCCAAGCATTACACTATCTTGTTTGAAGTTCTAAAAGGTTGGGAAAGTTACTTAGCAATATCTATATTCCCAACTCTAATTCTATTCTCAATACCACGTAGCTACTAAATATTTTTTCCCTTTTGGTTAAAAAGGGCCGCAAGTATGAATAGACATCTTGATATATTTTTCTATTATTCTTTGATGATGGCACTAAGATAAGCTTGAAAGGTCTTCTATGTGCAAGGTTGTAATAATTCTTGCATGATGCTTACTTGATATGCCAACTGCCGTCATAAGCACGTCTTGGATACGAAGAACCTCTAGATGAATGGTGGCTTGGAAACTGGGGAGGTGGTTCTAGGGGGTCCCGCGACCGGCGGGAGCAGGGAGGGAGTCCTGGAATCATCGACCCAGTTCCAGGCTGCCACAACAATGAAACCTGGGTCGCCACAGAATTGCACAGATTTACCTGTTGATGACCGTTGGAGCGAAATCAGGCTGTCGTTTTCCATTCTGAAGGCGGCTTCATCAACCCAGTTTCCTTGTTGTTGTGATAATTTTGTCTTTTCTCATGGTTGCATTGCATATGTTGTGATTAACTTTATTAGAATTATTTCTTAAGCCATAGTGCGGCAAAGTCTGGCGGCCAAGGCCCTTGGCACGTTCAAACAAAAGAAAGGAAGGTAATAAATGAAGACAAACTAAATCCGCATCGTTACGGATAAGTTTTGGGGAGAAGATATGGCTTCTAAGCAATGGGAACATTATCTATTCAAAAAATACAATTTGGTTGCATTAGATCCATTCAAAAGTAATGTCCAACTCTTTGATATTCTAGTGAAGAAGGAGCAAAGTGGAAAACATCCAGTTCTCACCAACATTAGCTCCCTCATAGACATCCAATCCGAAACAGATCTTGATTCTGAATGGCTAAAGCAATCGGAAAAAATAAGATCCTACTGCATGGGTGAGCTAAAGGGGCGTAATGTAGCTGGGGTGGTTGAAAAGACAATGGAAGGCTACTTTATGTTTGAGATGAACTATGATTATGGAGTACTAATGAAAATATTGAAGATGTTAGCTATTAACAGAAGACAGTATGAGGGGTTGATTTGTGAGGCCCACAACATCACCACTGAATCCATTCACAAAGGTTTGGTGAAGAAACTCTTCATACAGCCAGAAGCTTTGTGGAAGCCCAATCTGAAGCAGCTGGATCAACCAAAACCAAGGTAGTTTGCAAAACATTAGGGTTTACATTTTTATTAATAAATAAAATATTGACTAACCAGTTGAATGGGCTTTTCAGCAAGAATGGAAACATTCAGTTTTGGGTGGTGACTGAGATCAAGTATTGCACTGAGCTGAGTATAGGAGCCAATAATCATGTTGGTGTAGGAGCAGGTTTACATGTACCTGAAGAGTTGATTGGTAATGTCCCTGTTCCTGTTGGTTGTAGGATCGAAATTTTCAGAAACAATAATGGAAGTAGTGTTGCTAAAGGTAATAAAGTTCTCATAGGGTTCAAGGCTATCAGGCTTGAGTATGATTCAGATGGAAATCTTATAGTTTTGGACCGTTCTGGTGGGAGTGTCTCACCTGAATACAGGGATGATGATGAAGATGAATATGATGCACTTGATCCTGACAAAGATCATGATTTGGCTAGCTACCACATGGGAGGCCTTTTTATTGACGAGGGTCAAGAACTCTTAGAGTGCTTGGAAATTGAGTAAAAACATGTTTTTCCCTTTCATGCTTCTTTCCTATCGAGTTATTACCAAGAATTGACAGGCATGCTCCTTTTAAGGTACGAAATTTTCATGGGCCCCCTCCACCTAAATAATATTTGTCCTTGATGTTGGTGATGTTTATTTTTATTTTATGAAAATAGAATTTTCATGAGTTCGAAGGTAGTGTGCCATAATTTATTGCTCTCTATTCACGATCATTTCTTTTGGATGACATGAAGCTGTTATTGATTAGAATATCTCTCACGCAAAACATATAAGGAGAATAAAACGAGTGTAGAGTGGAGGAAATGTCGAAAATAAAGCAAAATCTCCTCTGCCAACCCACATAGCACAACATTAAGTAATAGATTTCTCATGAGTAAGTGTGGATTTAGAGGCGGTGCTCTCAAACACAAATTTCACTTCATTATTTATGGAGGAACATATGTATACCTTTCTAAACTTAAAAAGACTCTTTATGTCAACTAGATGATCCATGTTAAGCCACCCATGTAAATTATCAATGTTTCTCATCAATCTCAAACATTTGATTTCATATTTAAGCACAAATGGATTTTTGTAATTGTAAACATGCAAAAGATATCCAAAACTACATCAAAGATAGAACATTTTGAAACCCTTTAATTTGAATCAAATGAGCAAATTGTTAATAGAGACTCGAGCTATTTAATTGAACACACGCTTTAAGGAAACCTAAGTAATCATTGAGTTGGGCTTAATAAATGACAAAGGCATTGGTGTGAGGTATGCGTATAAGTCCTAGAGCCACATTTCCTTTTGTTCCTTATAATTTAATTTAATTTAGTAGTTTAACGTCATACCCTTTTGGCAACATCCCTTCTGGGACCTATGACGATTAGATGACACATTCTCAGGCTTACATATTAAATTCCATCTAGATATGGAATATTCTAATGTCTTAAGTTTCTCATGTTCTGATCCTAGAAGACATTAAGTCATAATAGACGAAAGTCACCATTGTTCAAGGACGTCTTAACATGAGCCTTGACCATCCTAGGAGAATTTCTTCATTTGGCTTAGGCCCCTGGAGGTTAGTAGGAATCTTAACAGTTGCAACATGGTATGATTCTGGCTAGTTAGTGACGCGGAAGGTCTTTCAAACCAAATTCTTGTTGTCTTGATGGGACATACCTATCTGGCACAAGGTTGCTGGTACTCTGCCACTTGTTGCCCTAGAGCTTATTGATGGGTGCATGTGGATTTTCCACCAAAGTATTCACGAGCATAGACTCCTGAACTCTATGTATAAGTTGCTTGTCAATGTTCATATCCTTTCGCCATCCACTAAATGGTCACTTCACCTCTTGCCTCCTAGTTGGAGACATATGTGAACTTGGGTTTGGGATAAGCTACGTCATCCCAATACTTTAGTGGCCATAGATGGTCTTGTGTTAATGTGTTTGTTCATAGAATCGATCATCGAGTGTTAGCATTTTGGCCACTGTGCAAGCAAATGGTAGAGACTACTGAGTGAGTGCTACTGTTTTTTTGTGTGATCACCTCTAGCATGCTAGTCCTAACTGCTTTCTCTTCTTCATGGGACATTGACAAGTCAGTAAGTGCTCTTGTCTATTTATCCGGATGCCTGAAATATATTGCGATGCAAAGCCTTTCGCTTAGCATCAGCATGGTTGTTATTGTCTATCTGGAAGTGCAAAGATCTTGCATTTTAGACTGGAGGCTTTTCAGTGCAAGCATGACATGATCTCATATTTTTGTTCCCAATTGGATCCATTATCTTACCCACTGAAAGCCTGACCTTTGGTACACCCAAAAACTCATCGACTATAGGATCCTGAGGATCACTAAAAACTATATCTATCACATAGTATTTAGACCTGGTACAGGAGTGAAGGATGTAGTAAGGCAAACCAAGTAAATATGTTTCTAGAGTAGTTAACTGCCGCAGCTTCAGGAATGAACATTTTGAGGCTAAGATGGGTATCTAAATTCTCATGACCTCCAATCTCCTCTACTATCTTGTCCTTTTTTACTAGTGCAGTGTTGTTTGGTTCAACAAAGTCGATAGTTAAACGGATGCCTGACTGGCTACTGACAGGTGCTGGAGTACTAGACGAATCCTCTTGTGAAGAGGGCAAATCAGGGGTTGTTGATGAAGATGTATCTTCACTTAAGGGGCATTCAACATGTTTGACATACCTCTTTGGCCATGAAATAAATGTGTCAACTGATTCACCAATGTTATCTTACCCCCTTGGGAGCTCAGCAGATGGACGACAGCCTCTGTAACCTCTATTGCTACATTCAAAAAATCTACATCCTTGCAATGAAGTGTGGTTCTTTTCAAAAGATGGCCCCTAGCAACAATTGTCCTCCCAATGAATTTTGTACAGTGGAAATTGAAACATGCATTGAGAGCACAAAAATATCACATCATACGAAATATTAAAAAACAGGAAGGAAAAAGGCCAAATTGCGCCATTTAGGAAAAAAGAGATAGTAAAAAAGGATTTTATAAAGAAAGACCTCGTCCATGTCATTCAGTGTTGCATTAATCTCTGCAAGGTCAGCTGCTGGTATTTGGGCACTCGGGAATTGACACCTCCTATAAGCATAATGATTGTAATACATGTTCTGTCCTATGTGCTTGGCCTGGGTGATGAGAGCTCTATGTGCTTCAACAGAGTATTGCCCGTCAATAATAAGGAAGCTGACATTAGATAGGACTTCTGCTAGTAAGATCCTCAAGAAAGGGCCTATCTAGCTTCTTATCCCAAGGTAGCACGTCTATGGGCATAGTGATTTGTGACGTTCCATGAAAATATACGATATAAATACCTATATTATACTGCCACGACATTAGTACATGTCGAGTATATCGACATTTACCTGATCTAGTTAAACTTGTCCCATGGGACACAACCATTGAGCCCATTATATTGCACATCTATAGCATATGTCAATATAAGCCCTAGTGCCACATGGCAATCAGTCTTTGGGCCCAAAACCCTAGCCCTAGATTCATGGGGCTAAAAAGGGGCTGGAACTCTAAAAGTTTTCCTTTTCGAATTCCAGTCTCATGAGCGTGCATTGCGGCCAAATCCTTTCTGATCTCTCACAAGCAGTGGACCTTGCATTCCGCACCTGCTCCCTCGATTTCGGCATCCCTCAAGCATCTCGACAGGATGGACGCCTTCAGGAGAATGGGATCCAGCTAAGGATGCGATATGTAGATGATCTATTATGCAATGCCAGCTTCCTGACTGGCATTAAGCCGAGTTTGTATTCTTTCTTAGCTTTAGAGGACCTCTAGATTCCAAGATCTCAGCCCTCTAATGAATGAACCTAACTTAGTGTGTTAGATTAGATAGATTAGATCTTTATCGGTATTTCAGTTCATTTGATATGATGGATGTTATCTCTATTTTGCACCTCATGTGTATT
>JAANSK020189212.1:0-14660 GCA_011763485.2 Isoetes engelmannii
CCTAAAACGAATCTTGGACGCATCTGCCATGCCACCGTCAGCAATATACGTATTCACATACGAATACGCTAAAAAAACATTGGAAATCTTATGTTAGAAATATACGGTTTTTTTATTGTGGCAAGGTTATTGAAATAACATCTAATACAACACCATCAAATACTTACATGGACCATCTCACATTTTTATGCCATTTCCCCATCAGCTAATTTCTCCAACAAAAAAACATTTGTTTTTTTTTCTTCCCCGGCTCAATGCTTTACATGTCATCATATATTATTAATGTGGTGTGTATGGCCCCTTCCTCTATAGAAAATAACCATTGGCTTTATGTTTTGTTCAACTAGAACCAATGGTGGTATATACCATCTAAATGTGGCTATACATCTATGTCATTTTTTATTTCATATTCCATCCTCTACACATCAAGAACGATGTTTGTCTCTCAACATTCCTTCGTAATGACCATTCTGATTTAGTCTTCTGTTAATCTAATTTGCATCAACTAATGAAAATCTTGGACTAAAAACTACATTTGGTTGTAGTAGATGTACACGTATACGTATGCACACTCTCAATCAAAGTTAGTTGACAATCAACAATATGAAGAAAAAAAATGTGCCAATGTTTTTTGACTACCACTGTTTCATCTATCAAATCCACTACATCTAACCCTTTGACACGTCCACGACGAATGCCCATAAATGCATTTCAAGTCCACTACTAATGGCCATAAATGCATTCCAAGTCCACGACTAATGCCCGGCATCGCCGGGCACACGTTTCTAGTAGGGTATGGTGACGACTCGTGACTTGCCGTATATTATACATTACTTGTATCTATACAAGGCATATAATAGATCAAAACGTCACACCACACCCAGAAGGGAATTCTCTTATAAAAACAACACAAAAATCTCCAAAACCCTGCTTTCGGAATTGAATTTTCAAGAGGAAAGGAAAGCGTTAAAGGGAAGAAAAAAACATGCCATGAGGCCTCAAGGCTAGAGCACGGGAGTTAATGGTTGCCTTCCTTACCTCATAGACTTTCTCTGTTTGATGCATGCAGTGAGTGTAGAGAGGGAACATCTGCTAGCAAAGCATCTTCTCATGACTACACGCTTGCACCTCCAGTCTAATGGCCTATGCAGGTACAAGCCGTGGAGGAAAATACAGACGAAGGAGAAGCAAAGGAAAGCATACAATTTTCATGGATTTTCTATTTTCTTAAGTCGTTGATTGAAAATTTAAGGAGATCTAATGGCAGAGGGTAAAAGTAGATGACATGGCATAGCACGTAGATAGGCTAGAATTGCAAGAATTGTTGTAGGAGGGTTAGGCAAGCTTGCTTTTAAGAAGAAAAGGGGGAACTTTTGAATGGTTTAAAGGGAAATACCAAATAGTTTTGCACCGCCACTAATTTGTCAGATATGCGAAGAATATACCAAAAATCCACCCTTTGATTAACCAATTACCCCCTAACTTGGGGAATTCAAAATGGTCATGCCACGCCATACCTTCCAAATAAGATGTATATAGATAGACTTACAAGCGATAAAGAGCAAGAGCATGACGAGCCACGTTACTGGTGAGCTAGGTCTCCACCCACATTTGAATATGCAATGGATCAACCCAATGCTATTTTGCTTGGGGGGTATCTCAAGGATGAAAACCTCCAATGCTATTTTGCTTGGGGGGTATCTCAAGGATGAAAACCTCTAGGTTGTCTGGAGGTCCGATTGCTTGGGCTGAGGTCTTGGACCTGGACAAAAATTAATCCATCTCTATTACTTTCTGCTCAGGTGATTTTGATCCATCGGCTGAAATTTCATTCTTGTGCATCAATCGGCTGAGATGTTGCAGAAAAAACCTCGAGGTCTTCCGATTCATGTGAATCCAGAAACCTTGCGCCATATTATTTCAGGTTTAGATCCGTTCATGGGAACCCTTAGAGCAGCAACAACAGGCATTGGGTTTCAGAAAGTTTTTTGCGAATTTGAAGTCCTCAAGAAGTTCAGGCTATTCCGCATATATTCGGGGCTAATCTGGCGGAATAGCTTTTGAACTGATAGTGTGGTCTTGAAACCTTTGTGTTAAAACAAGTTGTGTACGAGGGAGAGAATAGTCAAGAAGAGTTAAATATGTGTCATAGTGATGTGTTGAATAAACCATGGAGCATATAAGTTCACATTGGTGGGCAACAACATGGGGTGGCTTTTTTTTTTGCAAGTGGGGACACAATTGTACCAGATTTTCAGAAATTAAATAATGCCCTTCGTTTCAGATTCCGTCTGAGAAACGGACACCCGTGAGCCCGCCTGTTTAAACTGAGGGACCCAAATCTCAACGTTCGGAAAAAAATCGCAGCCCGCATTAATACACCAAAAATATTAATAAAATATTAAAATTTTAACAAATCCACAAAAAAGCCAAGAAGCGCAAAAGCTTCCGTGTGAATGTACACAAATGTCCCAAAAATGCAAGCAATCTTATGTGCATATTTGGGACACAGGTTCAAATTCCTTGGTTTTCTGAAGTGCCAAAATCTTTGTTTACCAGATTCGGCGAGTATTTCGCATTGCGAAGCCAAAAATCGGATGATCCATCTGTGCAAAACCTTCCTGGTACATTTTGTTTTGCGAAATCGGCCCATCTGACAGAACAAGGTACAGAACCTAGCCAAGACGCCGGATTTCCGTTACAAAGTTCACATTTTTTCGCTTGGTCCTCTAAAGGATGAGCTTGGGTTAGTGCTGAAAATGTAAAGCAGAGCAATGCCGGCAGGAGAAATGTTTACCGAAGGACTGGATGAGAATGCTTGTCAATGGGTTCACGAGGTATTTTCTGTCTTTTCTTTGATCCATGCATGAAATGTTCTTGATTCAAGCTTTTTCGCTTCGATCGGGAAGCTTGCAACTGCGGCATTACCAGAATCTGCCTTCTTTTTCGCTTACTACTGCATGATCTGTCCTTAATAGTGTAAGTAAGGATACTAACATCTCTCTTCAAAAGCAGGGCATGGTTATGCAGTCTTCTTTTCCTACTATTTGTCGAGTAGAAAATCTGAGCCCAAATCTGCCAAAGGAGACTATCTATCCAGGACGCCTGGCAGGCAAGGGATGGCTTCCGCAACCTACACAGCTCGGAAATGTGCATATACATTCTGGCATGCTAAGACCTACGTTTGGGAATGAATCTGCTAGGACCATCGACGACCTAGAAGAAAGTGTTGGGTCTATTTCTGAGCAGGTTTATTATGATGAATGTTCTGATGATACAGGCGATGAGCAAGAATCCTTTCAGGATTCTTCACCTTCGTTAAGCCCTCGCATCCAGAGGGATGATAAAGAAGGAAATGGAAGACACTACATCCAAGAGACTACGTGGGGAGGACACGAGAATGGCAACAACGAACGTAGCAGGTATGAAGATATCTCCGTTGATACAAGAGTTTGGCAGGAGAGGTTTTCGCTTGATGGGCAAAATCAAGAAGCTTGGCCGGATGGAAATATTCATGCTTCTCAAGTGAACGGACAGGTGAATGCCTGTGGGACAATGCCTTCTAGACCTGCCCCTGTAAAACAAGTTTTTTCAGGTGGTGAATCTTCAGACGATAATGGAAGTATGGATGATCATCCTTCTGACCTGAGAAATAAAAATAGGCAACAATTCCAACAAAATGGTGCACATTATGTCCAAGCATCTGTAGGCAGCTTACGTGTTGGAGTCTCACAAGAGCATGTGGCCATGAAAGTGGAAGAGTCTAAATTCGAATGGGTTTCATCCAATGGCCATGCCTATGCCTCTACAGTTAATAATTCGGCCAGGCAAAGCCATGAACATAAGGTGCTTTTCGCGCTAAACTTGTGCTAGCTGTAACCTTTGTTTGTTACTCACCCATATTTCCTTCTCCATGCAGGCAGATCATTATACTGCAGCAAATGGTCCAGAAGGTTCACAATTTCATGCACGATGGGCATCAGATACAAATCTGCATTATCATGTGCAAAAGGTGACAAGGACATTTCAATTGAATAAGGTATAAGGTGTTCAATCTTCATTTTCTTTCTTTTCTTTTCAGGAAGAATATGTTGATTCCGTACCTCTAAGAAGCAGTTCAGATAGTGCTGGCATGCCTCCAAGTGCCCCACCAATGGTGGGACATATGGTTGCTGAGAATTCTTCAGGGACTTCTTCCATTTCCACGCATAAACCATCTGTAAAAGCATTCAACTATAACACTAAAGAGATAAATTACAGTGAGCCTATGAAACCATTCGAGAATATACCGAACAACAGATTAAAAGTAGAACCAAAAGTAAGCGAGCCCACGACAAACCCCAGAGCTGGTGCAAGGTAGATTCAACCACTGGCCCATGTCATAGAAATATACATCTCTAACCACTTTGTTAATCCATTATTGATTATGCTAGGTTGGTTGATGAGATTGGGGTCAGAGAGGAAGCTGTTGCATCTAAGCAAGGGACTGCTCTTTCAAACCAAACCCCTTCCTTGTGTCTGAGGTATTAATTTCTCTTACAACTTTTTTCTCTTGCAGTTGATAGTCCTTATGCGGTTGGTTGGTGGATAAATGCAGTGGTCAAGCTGCCTGGCAAGCCCTTATTGCATATGATGCTTGTGTTCGACTTTGTCTACGAGCATGGGCTAGAGGATGTATGGAGGCTCCAGAATTTCTCCAGGATGAGTGCTCTTTACTTCGTAATAGCTTTGGGTACGCTTGTTCTACAATAAATATTTCCTTCAAAAATTTATCAGAGAACCTAAGTGAATGATTGTGCAGTTTACAGCAATTCCTTTTGCAGCCTCAGGAGGAAGTATCTAAAAAGGGAGCGAGTGGCGATTCTGGTGGTACATCTACCACCAAGACAAAGAGAAACGTTGGCAAAGTGAAAGTGCAAGGTAGATCAATTGCCATCAAAATCATTCTTTATCATTCTAGATGAGTTATGTAGTTTCTAGCAAGAGAGAATGTGGGTTTGGCCTCTAGCAGTTCTTTCTTGTCCTTTTTATAAGCTTCTTAGACCAAATTAATCAAGTTACTGTATTTGATCAAGAAATAGCATAAGAGTAGTTAGTATCATGAGCATGTGTTAAAGTGAAGAGAGTGGTGGATGGCAAAATGGAGAGAAAGAGCTGCTCTTGCACTTTTCTACCATGTGCAGAGAAGCGCTAACCCGCGCTTTCTGTGCTGGTCTGGGAGCAGTGCGTAAAGTGAAGTTGATGATGAAGATGCCTCCTGGCTGCCAATTTTCATCACTGGCGGCAACCTTCTGGCATGTTGATTCTCAGGATAGAGGTTCTGCTAACAAATACTGTCCTCTTTTGGAGGGATGGTCCACAGTGAGGAAGATACGAATCCTACCACCAAGGCAAGTATCGCGAAGTGGTAGCTTACAAGCCAACAATTACCTGAATACTGGGGCACAGTATATGCGCCAGGTGTCTGGGCTACTGAAGGCTGGGGTCAATACTCTACGGAACAGTACATTAGCCGAATCACAAGGTCTGATACTCATTTCAATACCCCAATAATCGATCCCAATACATATTTTGCATCCTTTGTTTCAACCACAATCCTAAACTAGTGTACACGTTTGAATTGTGTTTAAGCAGAAGCAGAAGTATATGCCTGCATATTGAAGCTTAAGAACTCATCAGAAGATGAAGCTGTCCGTCTGCAGCCTGGTTGTGGAGACACTTCAGTCTTGTGGGTGGCTGAAAACTTTAACTGAAAATGGGACATGATATCTTAGTTCAAATTGTTTCTGACAAAACATGCTGCAATGTAGGCTTCCGGAAAGTGTAGGGGACGACTTACTCCTCGAAGTGCAGAATTCTAAAGGCACGTCTCTCGGACGTGTCACAATTCAGCTTGCATCAATCACTGACGATCCGGTATACATTTTTCTTGCTCCTTCTTTGTGGTATATAATCAGCAAACTTGTAGACTCTAAATTATCTGAACATACTGGCTTCTTGAAGGTTTATTACGTTAATGGAAATAAGAGAAGCTCTTAGTGTACTGTATTTGGGCTAAAAATGTCTATTCAAATCATCATGTAAATCATGGTTGCTTGACAGAATGACCGGGTAAGGTGGTGGCCAGTGTACTCGGAACCTGAACATGAATGTATTGGAAAAGTTCAGCTTTTTATCAGCTACACATTGTCATCTTCTGAAGTAGGATCTGCCAAGGTATGTGAATTTTAACTTTGAAATAACATTTTGATCTTCTCCATCGGCGTCTCTGATTTGCCATCTTGTTATTCTCAGTGGGGTGCCGTTGGAGAGACAGTTGCATATGACATAGTTCTAGATGTAGCAATGAAAGTAAACCAGTTTCAACGACGAAAACTTCATCTGCATGGGTCATGGCAGTGGCTTCTTTCTGAGTTTGCATGCTACTATGGTGTGTCAGACATATACACAAAACTTAGGTAAGAACTGGTGTTAAACCTGGACTTATTTTTGAATGACAACTATCTTAGATGGCTGATATTTTAAAGACTGCCAGGTACCTGGCCTGCATAATGGATGTTGCTACGCCCACAGGAGATTGCCTTACGTTGATCTATGAGTTACTATGCCCCATTATTAAGTCACGCGATGAGAACAGTTTAAACCGACAAGAGGTAGTTTGGAGCTATCTGATGTCCTGCACATATATTGAAATTACTGACCTAAGCATTTTTACATCAGAAACGGATTTTAGCTGATGTGGAGGAACAGATATCACAATTGCTTGCTTTGACATTTGAAAATTACAAGTCACTTGATGATACTTCTCCGACTGGCTTACCAGAAGTTTTCCTTCCTGCTTGTGGAACTGCTGCAGCTGCTTTGGTTCCTGCAGTGCAAATTTATACTCTGTTAAATGACATACTATCATTGGAAGCCCAAGCCGCACTTCGCAACTTTTTCCAGGTATTGTTATTTTCACAAAAATGTGCTTTTGATGTAGTTGCTTTTGGCCACTAATTAGTCTCAATCTTCTCTTGCATAGACAGCAGCGCGAAAGAGGTGCAAGAGACACATGGCCGAGACTGATGAATTTGTCTCAAGCTCTAATGAAGGCTTCCTAATGGATCCATTAACTCTGTCAACTGCCTATATGAAGATGAAGAACTTGTGTGTTCACATAGGCAATGAAGTGAACACTGACATCCAAATTCATAACCAGCATGTGTTACCAAGGTATGAAGTAAAACTAAGAAGCTTTTACGTGTCCATATTTTTCCATGCTGATACTTTGTGACCTGTATCGTAGTTCAATAGACCTGCCAAACATTACAGCAGGTATCTACAGTGTTGAGCTTTGCAACCGATTGCGGAGTTTTCTGGTAGCCTGTCCGCCCTCGAGCCCTTCACCTCCAGTTGCTGACTTGTTGATTGCAACGGCGGACTTTGAACGCGACCTAACGTCGTGGGGGATAAGGTAGCACCACATATTGTTGCTGTCAAGTGACCTGGCATCAAACATTTGACTTTTTGGGTTTGCAGGCATATAAAGGGGGGTGTGGATGCAAGAGATTTGTTTCACTTGTACATAGTCCTTTGGATTCAAGAGAAACGTCTACAATTACTGGAATTTTGCAAGTTTGATAAGGTAAGCTGTTTGACTGGAAAGTATTGACTGCATACATGGATTTGTTCGAATGAATTGCATATTCAGAGTTCAGCTTACTTTGATAACAATGCAGGTACGTTTGGCTGGGGTAACTACACAACATGGGACTGCACCATTCGTTGAGGAGGTTTACGAGAGAATAAAGGAAACTCTTAAGGAATACGAAGTCGTAGTTGGCCGTTGGCCAGAATATACATTTGTTTTGGAGAATGTAAGAATGCATTTTGGCTTTCTGCACATTCAAGTAATTTCTTACAGTTCTCTTATGTTTAGGCTGTAGCTGATGTTGAAAGGGCAGTTGTAGCAGCTCTGGAAAAACACTATGCAGATGTGCTAGTTCCTTTGAAGGAAGTTATGATACCAAAAAAGTTTTCCCTTCAATACATGCAAAAGCTTGCACGTCGCAGATCCTTAACCCTGTATAGTGTTCCAAATCAGGTATTTTCTGACATTTCTAAGATTATGTTTCTGAATATCTTTTCTTAATGATTGTCTTTGTTGTCTGCACAATTGATCTCTTATGAACTTCATCAAATTGGCCAGCTGGGAGTTGTGTTAAACACTATTAAAAGATTGCTAGATACTCTGCGACCCAATGTGGAGGCACAGATGAGGGCATGGGTCGCATGTCTACCAGTTGATGGAAGTGGCACTGGCCGAGGAGTTTTTGGAGAGCGTCTTAATGAGGTTACAGTCGCATTGAGGACCAAATACAAGAACTTATTACAAGCCATTGTGGAGAAGCTGGCAGATAATGTGCATTTTCTTTCTTTTGCCATGTTTCTTGTCATTTTATAGTATCGCTAAGAATGCCAGATTTGAAGGCCATAAACGTAATGTACAATATTTGGGTGTTTGCTAAATATTTTCCGTTTTTTCCCTTAAAATGAAGCTCATTGGAACTTGATTTTTCTTTCAGGCACGCATGCAACATCCCACAAAGCTAAAAAAAATACTTCAAGATACAAGAGAGGCAGCAGCAGATTCTGAAATGCGGGAGAGGATGCAACCATTGAACACACAACTCTTGGAGACTATATCACATTTGCATGAAGTGTTTACTACCTGTGTATTTGTTGCAGTCTGTCGAGGTTACTGGGATCGAATGGCAAGGGTTGTTACTTATTTCTACAACTCAAGCTCCTTGATAGTGATATTGTGCACTAGCACATAATCTGATATACCTTAACATATGAGTGCAGGACATACTTCACTTTTTGGAAAACCGGAAGGAAAATAAATCCTGGTACAAATCCTCGTGCTTTGCGTTAGGGGTAAGGATCTGTTATCAATTATACCTGGGGTGTGACTCCTTTCATTTTAAACTAATACATAGTTTTCTTACACACAGATTTTAGATGATATATTTGCTTCACAAATGCAACGATTGCAAGGGCATGCTTTAGGGGAGAAGGATTTGGAGCCACCACGGTCAGTCATGGAAGCCCGGTCAATGCTTTCCAGAGATGCTCGCAATGGTCTAGATTCATCAAGCTACCTATTTTGACCTGAGGGCTCTGTAAGTTGGTTGGCACCCTTACGTAACTGCCTTATCACTGTTTATACGAGATATCATACCTCATCCACCATTCTTTTATTCACCAAAAAATAAAGCAACTATCCAACCTATACTGCCCATCTCAGCTCTTTGTTGTACGTCCTACTCATATAATTTGTTGATACACCCCATATGTATATGATTCCCCGTGCCATTTATACACCATGGTATTGAGTCCTGGTGTTGGCGCTTCAATTCTTCGAATATAAAAAAGCGCACATGTTTTCTGGTATACAGACTTTTTTCTTACATATGGAACATTAATAATCAAATGGATGGTGTAGTACCCATTTGTTTTAAGACGCATCCTTCGTTGAGTACTAATGCTAGCCCAACCGTGCACCAGAGGCCCATCTCTTTGGTGTGCTGCGCATCTGTTATATAGTAGAACTATATAAGAAGGATGTTATGTGGAATGGCTTTGAGGACAGCATTCTGGCTGTTCCAGAGTGACTGGAACAGCCAGAATGGTGGACTTAAGCCCATTCCACATTGTCATGGACAGATCTTCAAGCTACAATGGCATAAACGATCTATTACAGCAGGTAAAATCAAGAATGGGCAAGCCCAGATCCATTCTGAAATGCAAGAATGCAGAGCTGGTGTGCAAGAATGCACAGCCGGCGTCCATGACGTGATACCAGAATAACCATGAAAAGACAAGATTATTGCTTATGAGAAATTAGAGTTACAGATCTAAGCTAGAATAACCATGAAAAGGCAAGATTATTGCTTATGAGAAATTAGAGTTACAGATCTAAGCTGTGCTTGTGAGGCATTATAAAACATCTCATTCCACCAATTGAAAATGTTCTCAGGATACAAGTAGCAACGACGCAAAAAAGTACAACACAAACAAAGACAAAACAAGAAGCGACAACTTAAGATATATATAACGTGCCAACGCATAAGAAAACAAAGGGGAAAATAATAGCAAATAGATATTTCTAGGATTTATTTGAAATTATTTTGGCAATAGTATAAGATAAAATAAGATAAGATTTTTAACGTCCACGGAAACGCAATTGGGTTATAAAACCCAGTACATGAAAAGGCGGCATAGGGGAGGGTGCCCATGAAGCGCCCACTTAAGGAAAAAAATTATATTACGGTGGATTAAACGTTTTTTAACTTCTATTTTTAATATACTGTAATGAAATTTAGGTCTTTAGCTTTCATTTGATACTAGACACAAGTAGTTTCGACAAATTGGAAGCTTGCTACGAAGATTTTTAGTTGTGTGGGCTTTTTGGCCCCAATAGACCACCAAATGCCCTTCAATGGACCACTAAAAGCCCTCCAATAGACCATCAAATACTCACACTTGACCTTCAATAGCCCACATGTGCCCAACAATAGACCATGCATTTTATCAATTTTTAATAATTTTTAAGATGGGCTATTGAAGGGCAAAAGTGGGCTATTGAAGGGTAAAAGGTGGGCCATTGAAGGGCAAAGGTGGGCTATTCAAGGGCACAAAGTGGGTCATTGAAGGGGAGTGGGTGGAGGAAGGGCACCCTCCCCTAAGCCCAAACAAGAGTGAGGGTAAAGCCCCATCATAAGAACACAAATAAAAATTGCCCATGGATCAGTGGGCTAGTGATCTTTAATAATAGCCTTCCCCCCTCTGTACACTGCCTACTTCCGTCGCAGGCGAGCTTCGCATACATGACAAAGTTCCTCTTTCCGTCTACAGACCTGCTCTGGCATTGAAGCATCATTGGTCTCTACACCGTGACCAACAAATTCTGGTACCACAACCTGTAGCAACTGTATAAAATGTGTCCACTTCTCAATGGACACTGTTAGCAATGTGTATGTTATCCCTCCTGCGGAATGAATAGCCCACATCTGGTCCCTGAGCGAGGGCAGGAAACATTGGACCTACAGGTCCAGTGAGCTCTTGATGCCAATGCCAAGAAACCGTTGCGGTCCAAAGAGGGACTTAGGTAAATCGAGCGGGCCTCCAGAGTTGGCCTGGACTTGGCGATGAAGCTGTTCATTAGTCCGGGAGCTCGCAGGGCGTGGGACCCTCTGCTGTGTCAGTAAAGACTCCTTGTACGTAGCATGGATCTTCTTCTTGTTCATTCGCACACCAAATTGCTCCTTATTGGCGGTCCGTTCATCCATGGTGGATTCTTTACCTGCTAGGAACTTGTCAATATTCGCCAGGTCCCAGAGGGCAGTGCTCGTGAACCCTCCCCTCGTGGGCTCGTTTTGGGGTCTGTATTCAGTGTAACCTTTGGAGCGCTGAATGATCCTAGATGCTAGTCACCAGGGATGGTGGCGCTAAATGGGCCGCCCCTAGGGAGGTGCTCTGACTCGCTGGTAGCCGTGGTCCCAAGGGGCCCAACTTTGTGCAACCCCCTTTGCCACCGCATGGGAAGCCACTTTTAGTCATGCCATGTTCTTTGAGGACTGACCAGGTGGCTACTCTTGAACAACCTGGATTAAGCGTTTGGATTTAGAGCCATTGGAATTTACCCCTTTGCTAGCACAAAGGTTATCGAGGAGAGTGATGACCAAGAAGGAGAAGAAGAGGAGCTGATATGTACAATGCAGGATGTGGTGTGGAGCACATGAGGTATGAGGTTTTCAACCTTGACAACAACACTCCACATCATGAATCCAATGCCAATGGCCAATGGCTTCCAACACATCATGATACATCTTGTGGAGCATTAACTCGCGTGGTCAGAATGATAGACCATCATAGTGGATCCAATTTTTAAATGTGATGTGGCATGTAGGGGCAATGAGATGCCAACTATTTTTGTTATTATGGCGAGGCATCGTGCTACTGTATTAGGTATCTCCTGCACTCTCCCTGCTCCTAGAACCTCAGTCAACACAAGACCTCAATTCGAGGAGGAAGGACAAGGGACCTGACATGAGTGGTTGGTCCACATTAGCAATGCAACTTTTTGTGAAAAGATGAAAATGAGAGTTGAGGTTGAGAAGATGAAAGCAGAAATATTACAGGGTAAGAAAGAGTAGAAAGAGAGTTGATGCAATATGAAATCATCACCAAAAGATTCATAGAGCTCGTGACAATCAAGAGTTACATCCAAATTTAGATGTCAAAGGGCTACCAATATGGATGCCAAGACTAGGAGACTTGAGTTTAAGAATAGATTGAGGGCCAGATTTGGTAGGAGCCGTATAGCATCAACATCACTTGAAAATGGTGATGCAAAGAGGAGGAGGAATGTGTGCAATGCAGCCAAGCCAGAGTGGGAGAACCTCCAATTAGCCTAGATGGTCACATACCACTTGTGAGACTAATCCAGACAAGGTGGCCAACATTGCATCTCCATGCAAGAGATGGGGTCTGCCATGCCAAGGGCAATTGGGCTCTCAAGTTACCCGGCTCATGGAGGAAGTCGATGCTGGGGATATAGAGGAAGGCAATGTATTGGGGATGGACAATCAAGTACGAGTGAGGTATCCTAATCTGAACACTGGTCCTTATTATGTCAATGGTTCTTCCCTCCCTCCCTCCCTCCCTCCCTCTCTCTCTCCATGCATAAAATGTGGAATATCCCAGAGGTTAAGAAGGAGTATTACAGAAATATCATGAATCCCAACCTACAGGAAGCGTCATATCTAAAAACAGGGTTATCAATGAAGCTCAGACATATGATTAGTAGGATAAGACTCAGCTCACACCATTTGGGGGTAGAGATTGGGCGCTGGGCAAAGATACCACATGAACTCCGTTGCTGCAAGGATCAAACGAAGTTGAGGATGAGGAACACGCTATTCTACTATGCCCTGCATACCAAAATATTAGAACAAAGTTTGTTATTCATGTAACTTCATTGGTACACTTTTTTGAGTTATCTTCAGTTGCTATTAGCCGTTTTCTTGTAGAGCTCATGCAGATAAAAGACACCAATATTCAAAGGTTAAATTCGCTCACAGGAACTGATGAATTTGATGATGAGGAAGAGAGCACTAATATGTTCTTACCTGAAGACATATTAGATATATTAGTGTATGATGTCAAAAGTGTAGTTTGAACGTCTTCTAGGCCTGTGGTCTCACAGGCGTAATAATAAAATTTCATCTCATTTCATTTCTCTCTCTCTCTCTCTCTCTCTCTCTCTCTCTCTCTCTCTCTCTCTCTCTCTCTCTCTTTTTCTTGAATTTGGCGTTGGAGTAGAAATAGGCTAACAAACAAACGAGCTATTCGAGCTACTTTTTGAACTAATTTTGGGGGGACAAGGAGGAACAATGAACTTGAGACACCATACCATGTTTTAACCCGTGTGATTAAGATGTCAAATGGTTTTGTTCCTCGGCTGCGTTCATGTTCCATACTAATTTTGAAGTACTTGATTTGGATAAGTACGACTTAATTTCATGGTTGGGAACAGTAGGTGCTTATATGGATTGTAAGGGAATGGCTATCCTTTGCACGTTGTCAGATGGCTCAATTAAGAGATTGGATAGTCGTCCTATGATTTTTAACCCTTCTTGCGTTGTCATGCAAGCAAGCTAAGTGCTATTTGCACAAAGGAGGAGTCATGTATGGGGCGTAAATATGGTAATGCTACCCAAAAAAAGCACGAAAGCACATAGCACCTAAAGCACCTATAACCAAGAAAAAATGTGGCATAACTTGATCTCCATAATTTGTACGCTCCTCCATGGGCTCTATTTCACCGTTCCTTGCCTGCCTAGAACATATACTTTTGGAGTAACAACTCTAAGGTCGGTGAAGAAGAATTGCTTCAAGCATGTACCACCTAAAGCACTTGTTCTGGCGGTGCGTTTTGGGTAGCATTACCATATTCACACCCTATGTGGGAATGATAAGTAAGACTACAGACAAGAGATTGTTGTTTCTTTAAATCATCCAGACTATGTTAGAAGTAGTCAAGGAAGTGTTCCCTTATAAGCTGACAAAATTACTTCCCTTTTGTGAGGTAGACGATGAGATTGAGTTGTTCTTGGGATCTGCACCGCCTTCGTGGCCTCCTTATCGTTATAATGTGGTAAAGATGGTGGAACTAAAGAAACAAATTGAAAAATTGGTGGAGCAAGGATTTATTTGGCCTAGCACATCTCCATTTGGAGCTCCTGTCTTATTTGTAAAGAAGAAGGATGGGAGTTTGTGCCTATGTGTTAATTACAGATTGCTGAATCAGGTTACTATAAAAAATGCTTATGCTTTACTCAGAGTTGATGATCTTTTGACCAATTAAGTGGTAGCACATTCTTTTCTAAGATTGATTTGTGATCTGGTTACATCAAATCAGGATTAAGGAAGAGGATATTCCTAGGGCTGCTTTCATACGAGATATGGACATTACATCAATTCTGCATGTATTCTCAATTCTGCCCTTCTGTGTCTCACATGCACATGCACTATAAGAAAATGGTGTAAGCAAATTCAAAATATACAACTTGACTTCACTTCTTTACAACACTTGTGGGACAATCACAACT
>JAANSK020189323.1:0-14660 GCA_011763485.2 Isoetes engelmannii
AGCCAATTTTGAAAACTCAAGGCTAAAAGTGTGGATGCTCCTCTTAATCCGTGAATACTCGTATTCTTAGTATTATAGATTCAAAATTAAATTATTTGTAACGAATTTCAGCATATGCTAGATTCAAATTAATTTATTTGTATCAAATTTCATTATATGCTTGATTCAAAATTAAATTATTTGTACTTAATTGCAACAATAAATCCTGGTTTTCTTTTTCTTGCACCTTTATACGTCGCGTGCGACGTTTCATGACCACGTGGCATGAACAGGTGGCACGTCGCGTGCGACGTATTCTGATGACGTGGCATTAACACGTCATACGTCGTGTGCGACGTTTCCTGATGACCTGGCAGAGCACGTTGAGAGAGACGTAGCATATGTGGCATGCATTCGTGGCGGCGGTCTGACTAGGCACGTCGCGTGCGACGTAGCGGACGCGTGGCATACTGACGTGGCAGGCCCGCAATATACGTCGCGCGCAACGTCTTGGCGAGTGCATGTGGACTGAGTACGTGGCTTGTGACGTGGCACGCATCGTGGGCGACGTATGTGCCAGCGTGGCATGCAGACGTGGCAGCCCGCAGTATACGTCGCGCACGACGTCTCGGCGAGAAAACGTGGACTGAGTACGTGGCTTGTGACGTGGCATGCATTATTAGCGGTCTGACTAGGACACATCGCGGGCGACGTTTGTGCCAGCGTGGCAGCCCGCCTCTGTGTCGGGCAGCCCGTCCTATGCGACGTCTCTGCGACATGGGGGCAACATATGGGCGACGTTTGGGCAACGCATGGGCAACGTCTGTGGCGACGTCTAGGCGACGTCGCATGCGACGTGGACACGACGTGTCCCTAGCCACGTTAGGCTGACGTATGTGCAACGCGACCAGACGTCGCACAGAAGTCGCACAGACGTCGATAAAAACGTCGTTAAATGCCCAATCTCTTGTAGTGCAAGACAATAGACGGCTGCTATCATACCATGCTTGGATAGAGATGACACCTGCAAGGGTCCATCGTTGATGTGTAAGGGGATGAACTGATGCAGCCAGTGGAGGTGCTGAAAGGTCTGGCAGCAGTGGTGCCCACCACCACGGAATCTCAAGTAGGGCATGGATGGAAGGACATGGCCGAAAAAGCTGTCTGACTACATCCCATGATGCCAATAATCCACGTAGAAAGGAAAAGCGTTTGGGAAAGGATGCAGAGGATGAAATAATGCCCATGGTAGGATTGGTTTGACGCCTTTTTTGCCTAATGGGATACAGTGACTAAGGGACTGCTTAAGAAGGCGCAGACCAGGAGAGTCCAAATGAACTTTAAGAGCCTCCAAATGAACTTTAAGATGAGAACTTTGCTCTGCAGTAGGAAGTCCATCATACCCAGACCACCCGCCCATTTTGGAAGGATGCATTTGGACCAAGCCACCTTAACCACAACATCTTCCTCGGTACCACCCCATATAAAGTTCCGAACTATTGCAATGAGCTCATGTACTCTGTCCTGTGGGGCTAGCAGTAAGGATGCCATATAGACATGGGTACTACTGAGGACTGACTTGGCGACTGTAATGCGACCAGCAATGGACAACTTTGCAGTGGACCACCAAAACAAATGCTTCTTCAAACCCTTAATAATTTCTTCCCATGCAGCTCCAGCACCAACATGAATGCCAACTGGAATCCCCAGCAACTTGGTGGCCTGTCCATGAGCAAGTATTTTCCATGGATATGCATGAATACATGTTGGAGTGTGGAGTCAGAGTATCCAACATCTATAGGGCTATACACTTCTGCCACCCCACAATCACACCGGAGACCAGTAAGAATGTATCCAAGAGAAATTTGGCAGATTCTAGGTTCTTAACGCTAGCAACCATAAAGAGAAACGTGTCATCTGCATATTGATTACAAACTTCATGTGTGCCATCCTCCATTGCGAGACCATGGAGGAGGCCCTCTGTTGTTGTAATAATAAATAGCTGCGATAAGGTCTCCACGACAATTGTGAAGTGCAGAGGCGCTAAGGGGCATCCCTGACAAATACCACGACCAAGTGGAAAAACCTCTGATGGCTCACCGTGGAACAAAACAGTCGCCCGGGCAGATACATGATGTCTGACTTAAAACAACCCCACAATAAAACGCGATACCTGAATTAATCCAACGCAATTATACAATTTTTTATAAAGGAAAAGGTGATATCTCTTTCTTTATAATAAATCTATTATTGTTAATACAGGTATCTTATCGCTCATCTTATCTTTTCGCCCATTCCTGGCCATGCCATTGATGGCAAGGATATTCTAAAAATATTCCCTCTCGTGGAAAGAGAGCCGCCCGTGGAAAATAATTTGGGGTCAAACCCCAATTTCCACATCAGCATATGAGTTCCCCACCATTGAAGAAAGTCAAGATTTGGCACTGTCTGCAAACAATCTACATGTGCCTATGTACTTCTGTGCGTCCACCGATATAACCCAAACATAAAACAATAGCTACAGAGCAAGGGCATAAACCAATATAAGCTACACAAGCCCTTTTACAGCCATGGCAGATCCGGCAAAGTTACAGAAGGAAGCCCTTTGACAGCCAGAACAGTAGCTTCAAATCGAAATAACATACTTAAAATTGCATTAACAAATTGGATATGTGAGAAAACAACAATTTAACTAAGCGAAGACAAGAGGATAAGCAGCATGGAAACTGCATCGCCCAAATTGGGCATGTCAGAAAGCAAGGACTGAACTCTATGATCTGGCTCCAAAAATACTTTCCGCTCTTCCTTCTAAACCGAAACAACCTCTGGCAAAACGCGAGCCCCAACGTCAGTAAGAAAAAAAGCAATGCATCCCATGCCACTCCGCCTGCATGCATCCACAAAAAAATACTTCATATATGTTGCTATGATATTGCATCCCTCCATCTCTACAACACAATCAACCTGTTCGGCAGCTCTGCAACCCCTGTTTCAACCTCTGCAAACCCCGTTAGGAAGGAACAACAGACCCTGTTTCTACATGCTGGTGCTCCATCGCCATACCTGCTGCGGCCATACCTACTGCAGCTAGAAGAGGATTCTACATGCTGCTCCTCCTACTCGCCTCCTCCTGCTACGGCCATACCGGAAATAGAGAACGCCCAATTCCGGCCCTATCCAGTCGAGCCCTAGAAAAATCACCAAAAAAAAAATTCTACACCATTGAAACACCCAAACCTCCTATTCCGCTATCAGCAAAATACGATATTTTATACAAATACCTACCTCAAACCTTCCACTATATTAGGTTACATGATACGGTTTTAAAATTTTTGGAGCTTTATTGCAAAACTAAAACCCACAAAATAGCAGCGATGATACACCCGTGAAAAACTCGAAAATAGCCCAAAACATCAAAAAAATTCGTCAAGGCTAGAAAGAAAGAAGATTTTCAGCCCAATTTAGTCGAATGTGATTATAGAACTTCCTTATGCGATTTGAAATTTACATTGTAAACCTATTTAACCAAATTTGCAAGCAGCCAACCTTAACTGGAGAACGTTACTGAAACGTTGTTATATGAACAGTTGAAACATTGCTTTATATGCACGTGCCTGAATAACAATTTAATCAACAATCTAGTATTACCATGTAAATCTCTGAACTCCAGGTTCATGAGACCAGGTAAAAGGCTTAAATAAGAAGAGGTGCATTGTAATAACGTTGACAATGATGAATTGTGCAGCAATAAGGATCAGAGAACTAAGACGAGTATTTCCATTGGTATGTAAGGCAATCAGGAAAAACGGCACCGTAAAATAACGAAATTCTATAAGAGGAGCAGGGATCAGGACTGCACCTATCCCAATACAAAAAGCAAAGATCCAAAGGTAATGGACTCTTGCTTTCTGATGTAATGCATAAATGATTGACCACCAAGAATAAACATATAGAGGTATCAATGCATATTTGTTGCTCCAATGAGATGTGATAACTTTCTTCCATATATAGAAAGGGTAATGTCGGTTATCGGCTAGAAGGTAAGGATGGGCCAAACTAAAGAAATGTACAGAACAAAATGCTGCCAGAGAGCTCAATGTAAGGATGCAGAAAGAAATTAGCTTTCCTCTACTCAAGAACCTGAAGAAGCTACAGAACTGGACGGAGTTAAAATGTAATGGAGCCAACGCACCAGTGGTGATAACTCCAAAGTATAGTGGTTGTGCCAGATGAGGTGATGCCTTGTGTGCATCCTTAGCACCAACAACAATGCTGCCATTAAGGATAACAAACAAAATAAACAGGAGGATCACTATCATAAACGGAAAAAAGTTCCATAGTATAATGCATCTTTTCACCCATGCTTCGCATGCCAGGTTAATAAAGCCTTGACACCAGAAAAAGTCATCTTCCTTCTCAGAAACAACCACCTGCTCTATCATTAGTGAAGGCTCATTAGATCTTGATCTCAGGCTGGTACCATGCCTCTTTCTCAAATTAGACTGGTCCACAATTGATTCCTTTTCCATGTTAGCAGAGCTCTTTCCAATCTCATCTGTTTCATCTAACTCTGACGTTGTTTGTAAAAATTGAAGTATCCCTACGCACATTGTAAAGGCGGCCCAAACAACATTTGTTTGCCTAAACATTATCCCTGCTGCAGCAAAAATAGAGCTAGTCCAATATGCCCCTTTCAAGCAAGCCAAATACATGGCCATTACAGCAGCTGTTGACCCTAGATCTGTGTAGAAGAGGAAGTTGAAAAACCAGTGCAGAGGGTAAAGAGAAAACACAAATGCTTTCAGAGTAGCTAACACTGTCCTCCTTTTTGGGTCAAGCTCCACAAGTATTTCTCGAAATAAGAGGCTACAGATTAGAGAGAAGAGGATGTTGACAGAACGAAGGATAATGGGAGTGCATAAACAAGAACTCATAAATTGTGTCCAGGGATAAACAGCCAAAGCATACGCTACTGAACAAAGATACAGACCTGGAAAGGTTGTGATCATTGGATCCCATGACAAGAAATCAAATTCGCAGTACTTCTGTGCCTGAGGCACGTGAAAAATCTCATCCATGTAAGGTTCTGGAACAATACGGTTCACCAAATATGCAACAGGGAGGATAGAGACTGCCATGGCTAGGATCAAGGAGATCCGTTCTTTAATCGTAGTGTCCATGCTCTGGTACCGTTCTGGAAAGATTGGCTCTCACGAATCTAATATCAATGTGTATTGGATCATAAACATACCTGGATGGGAGAAAATAAAGAGACGACAAGACTTTTGCGCCTCATCTCGACCCCCTTGCTTCTTTTCGAACAGGAAACCCTTCCAAACGGGAACGCTATATACTCTGTCAATTTATGACGTGGCATAGAAAAATGCCGGAGGAAATTGCACTTGAACTTTGTGAGTTGAGAAAAATATGCTTCGAAGATGTTGCTTCTCCTTCAGACGGATCCGTTTAGAGGAAAAACATAGCAAGAGCTTGAACCAAGCTGCGACCGTTTCTTTCTTAACACAGTGCGGCAAGCTACGGCGATTCGCAGAAGGTAAGCGTTTGCATGCTCAAATTATCAACTCTAGAATAGAGGAAGCTGGACACATTAGGATCCTTCTGGTGCAGATGTATGGCAGATGTGGAGCTCTGCCTGAAGCATGCCTTGTATTTGAGACCATAAATGAACCCAACATATTTGCATGGAATATCATTCTTACAGTATGTGCTACACACGGACACCTGAAAAAAGCTTGTGAAATATTTCAGATGATTCCTGTAAAAAATGAAATATCTTGGACGGTATTAATTAGTGCATATTCACAGCAAGATCGACACAATGAAGCCCTTTTGTTATTTTGGCAAATGCAATCCCAAAGGTTCAGATCAGACAAGGTTACCCTAGTTACCATACTAGACACCTGTGCCAGTGGACTAAACTTAGCTGCAGGAAAGCAGGTGCATGCTTTCATCTTGGCTATAGCATTTCAATCAGATGTTATGGTTAATAGCTCTCTTATTAACATGTATGGGAAATGCGGGAGTGTCCAAGATGCTGTGGAAGTGTTTGGAAAGATGCATTGTCCAAATGAATATTCGTGGTCTGCTACAATTGCAGCATATGCTCAAAATGAAGAATTAGATAGTGCTTGGCAACTGTTGCAGCAAATGCCCAGAAGAGATGTTGTTTCCTGGAATGTTGTGATTGCAGCTTCTGCACTATATGGGAGCCTTAAGGAGACCCTCCTGTACTTTCGACAAATGCAGTTCGAAGGGATGACTCCTAATAGGATAACCCTTGTTAGCATTACAAATGCATCTGCATACCAGGCAGCCTTTTCTATAGGCAAGCACATTCATGCCATTATTATCAAAGGGAGACTTGAGTCAGATGTCATGGTAGGTGCTGCACTTATTAATATGTATGGGGAAAATCTTTGCCTTGACGATGCAGAAGTAGTGTTTGATAGGACACCGAAACTAGATACTATAACCTGGGGTACCATGATTAAGGTCTTTGCACAAAATGGTCATCCAGAAAAGGCTCTTGAGTTATTCCATCAATTGCAGATCCATGGACTCATGCCTGACACGGTCACATTTCTTGTCATAATTGAGGATTGTGCAAGCTCTGGAGTCTTAGATGTGGGAAAGCATATACATTCCCAACTTTTAGTGAGGGGATTTGCATCAGATCCTGCGGTTGGCAATGCACTTGTCAACATGTATGGGAAATGTGGAAGCCTAGAGGATGCGGAAAAGTTATTTGATAAGATGACCAGGAGAGAAGTCATTTCGTGGAACAGTATGCTTGGAGTATATGCCTTGCATGCCAAGGCAGGTAAGGTGTATGAGCTCTTTCATCACATGCAACAGGCAAGAGTAGTGCCAGATAAGGTCACCTTTGTTACAGTACTAGATGTTTGTACAATTGAAGGAGCATTATGTGAAGGGCAGAAAGTACACTTGTTTATCCAGGATTGCAAGCTTGAGTCAGATGTCATTGTGGGCACTGCCCTCATAAACATGTATGGGAAGTGTGGAGTTTTGGAGCCTTTACACAAATTATTTGAGACAATGCCGTCTAAAAATATTGCAACCTGGACTGCCATGGTTGGAGCCTATACCAAACATGGCCACATAACAAGGGCTCTAGGACTTATACAAGAGATGAAGCTAGAGGGTGTCATGCCTAATGAAATTACATTTTCCACTCTTCTTTCGGCCTGTAGCCATTCTGGCTTTATTGATGAATGTTGTCATTGTTTTGCCTCCATGGCTTTTATTGCATTGGAAGACCATTGTAACTGTATTATTGATATGTTTGGTCGGTTAGGGCAATATGATAATGCTCAGGACTTTCTCAACAGCATGCCTTTTCAGCCCAGTGTGACATCACAGATGAGTTTACTTGGTGCCTGCAGACCACATAAAGTGCACTAACCGAAAATCATATATAATGTGCCATGGACTACTCGGTACAGATGATCGACCAGAAAGCTGGCAGGGTTATTTGATCGACCAAATACAGATGAAGACCGTCATAGTTGGTCATTTCTATGCCTCTGGCTGCAAGAGCCAGTTATGGCAAAACACCACTGAGCATGAAGCACGAGCTGGTTATGCCACAACTAAGCAATATCCACTGGGCTTTAAAAAGTAGGTCATTGATCAAAAAGTCAGCTCGGGTAAGACATTCTTATAATTGACCCTTACATTACAAGACTCTGAACATGCATTATTGTCATGTTATACTCGTGATAACATTTTAAAAATTGGAGGAAAAAAAGGCTCATCGGGAACACGATGGATTTTTGTGGGCCTAAGCAAACCCATTTTCTAAGGTTAACAGTACAGTCGATATTTATATATATGGGAGCATCTATGGGAACCTCGATTGAATAGTGGAAAAATCAAAGTTAAATCTTCTCAAATTAGGGGATGGTGTTATTGGCAACACAACATTCCATGAGTTTGGAGGAGCATGGTCACCTGGAATGACAAACTAAGGACAGGAATTCAAAAGTAATTTCATTAGATTCTTCATTGGAAATAAGCACGAGCATCTTGTACTAGAAGTGACAGATTGTTTAAGTTGCGGTGCTAAACATAAACCAACCACCTATCAAACACTATTCAATCTACAAGACTACTACTTATTTCCATTAAAACCAGAGTAATCGGCTAGCATCTTGTAATGGAACTGGAGAAAGCCGATTTGTATGGAATTTTTGAAAACCAATCACCAATTACCCGTCGAAACATTATTGGGATCTAGAAGAGCGGCAGTAAGTATCTTCATTGGATTGCTGAAAAATGTGCTTCCTAAATTATAAAAGCCAAACCATGTTAAGCTTCATTGGAGATATCATCAAGTCCTGAAGATTAGAGGTGATTAAATAAAATTCTCTAAAGAAAAAGCCTTACATTCTTGTGTACTTCCATCCATCAACATCAGGTATTAGAAAGCATTTCATAGACATCTTGATAGTGCTTCACTGTAGGACAACACGGTATAGAACTACTGTACCCTTGACTATTCAAGAAATAAGATTGGTAGTATACCCTCTACCAAGGAGCTTTTATCTTAATATGGATTTACCCATACACCGTCTCAAAGTTTTGCAGATGATAACTTTTGGCGTAAACAATCTGCCACAGAATCTATGAACTCCTCTGTGTTTAAATACTTGTCTCTTGACACTCTATAATGACAGTATACAAGGTTAGCATATAACTGTGAGATCAAAAGATGAGAGGCCTAGGATGAACTTACTTTGGTCCATGAATTAAAAGTGCTAGATCTTTGGTCATTTTACCACCTTCTACAGTATTGATACATGCAGCTTCTAGCTGGTCAGTAAAGCTCTTTAATTTCGAGTTTCCATCTAGTTTAGCTCTGCAAAAGCATCCAAATGACAACTTACATGTAACCTCAACATAATGTTGCTACATGCTTTCATCAATCATTTGAAATGTATCATTACTCGGGTAATGAGAAAAAAGTTTCACCTCTGACTAAGTCCCCGTGTCCATGCAAAAATAGAGGCTATACTGTTGGTGCTTGTTTCTCCACCCTGTTGGTGAACTTTAAAATGTCGTGAAACAGTCCCATGGGCAGCTTCTGCTTCTAGTGTCTTGCCATCAGGGCAAACCTGGGGTACAACTCTGAAGTTAATGAGCAACTCCAAACTAATAAAAGAAATTTAACGGCCTGGACATCTCACCAATATGGAGGTCATTAATCCAAGAGAACCAAATCCTGATGAAAAGGAGAAAGCATTTCAGATTTTAGTACAAATAAATCAAACAGTACAGATGCCAAATTTCATTTATTGTCAAAGAACCTTGAGCAAGAAAGTCGCTTTGAACATCGCCATCATAGTTTTTACATGCCCAGACATAACCTCCTTCACTTTTTAGGGCATATGCAACCATGTCATCAATGAGACGATGTTCATACCTGCAAAAGTAGAATTTTAACACCCTTGTAGAAAATCAGCTTCCAGCTTCATAATGATAGAACAGACCATATTCCGGCATCAGTGTATTTAGCTTTCCAATTATCCTCATATACCTCTTGAAATATGTCTTTAAACCTGAAGTAGCATCAAGTCAATCGTGATGAAAAAAGATATCCCCTTTGCATAGAAAGGGATCTGTATACCTGCCATCATAACTCTTTAGTATAGTGTTCTTTGTACTGAGATAAAGAGGCCACTTCTTATTATAGGCCATTGCCATTGATGCTTCCGCAAATGCTTTGATTGACTGCATATTTAACGAATTAAATTAAATATTTAGATGAATCATTGTCTATGAAACTCTTAGTATTTCTATAACAACCTCATCTGTATTGTACATTGCAAGTGCAACTCCTCCAGCACCCTGGAAGTTGTACACCTCATATTCCACAGGCTTACCATTTCCCTCTGGAACTGGAATCATTTTAATGGTCAGAAATTATACCTAATAGGAGTGAAGCTGAGAAAATTTGTTCTTTGAACTGCTAGGTTGTAATGTCACACTATCTATAATAACACAAATCAATCCACATACCAAACGTCATCTTCAACTTTCCAGGTCCCTTGACTACCATGTCTGTTGCACGATATTGGTCGCCAAAAGCATGTCTACCAATGCATATAGGTTTTGTCCAACCTACAGTTTGAAGAGAACTTTTAGTAAAAGACAAATATGATAAATCTGTTTAACATTAGATAGTTATTCTTCTTAATTACCAGTTACAAGACGGGGTACGTTCTTGCAAATTATTGGTTCACGAAAAACCGTACCTGCAATTTGAATCTGTTTAGGCTTCATACTTGCTTGACTAGTCATACTTCAGCTTTGCTAGTCCAACTCTGAGAAATAATTGCTTCATTCAACAACTAAAACCAGGTTTAGGGTTACCATTAAGAATATTTCTAATTGTCCCATTTGGACTTCTCCACATCTGCTTCAGTCCAAATTCCTTGACACGAGTCTCATCTGTTTTTATATTTTTGGCATCATTATTGCTTACATACAGGCCAACGAGGGCTAATATTTGAGAACGAACAATAATAACCTGGAGTAATGGTAGCACATTTGACAGCAACATTATACCTGCAAACCAAAACAACTGAAGAATATAAGCTTGCAATGCAACCGTATCCCTATCCTTTTCACATTCATACACTTATTCAATATCTCTCCAACATCACTTTCACCTAAAGGTGGAAATTAGGCTGTAACAACCTCACTTTTAAACTCCCATTGCCCCACCTTAAGTATGCTGTCAATAACATGTGCTGAATTTTTCTCCTAGTTTGTGGAGGGATTGCTGCCTACACGATAGTATCTTGCACTTAAAGAATAAAACTAATAAAAAATAAAAAATGAGAAATCAGCATTTGTACTTGAGGGTGGCCTCTGCGCTTTCAACAGTTACTTTATCATCCGTGGCATCTCTATTTGTGATACCAAGGTCAAAATATTTGATGTCCAACTCCAAGAAGGGGCATATAAGCTGCATGTAAGTTTAAAAACATGATATTAGGTCTTCATATACTATTTTGAACTCCTTTAACATAAATGTATCCATAATGATTAAGTCCTATTTATTCCAAGATACCATGCACTCTTCTTTTAAAATGACAGATTAAAATATGAAGTCATAAAGCACCTTGAAATCCAAAATACTAGAATTATCTGCTTTTATAATGAATGATTGTAAATTGTTGATGAGCCAAGATGCTGACAAGTTCTTCAAATAGTGGACAGTAGACAGCATGATCTTCCATTGGCTTTGAATGGGCAAGAGTCTGCTTGGCAGTAGAGCCTCTTAAGTACTCACCAGCTAAATTTCATCACCTTAGGACTATGACCACTGATTGCTTGATCCATGATCCCAATTCAGTGGATGTTGATAAGATGTTTTTTATTTGCCATTTCAGGATGGCATGATGACCTGGAGACGCAGGTGCCCTCATCCAGGCATAAGGAACACCCACTATCTTTTTTCTGTTTGCATATCAATGTGCGGCGAATAGAATGAAGATTCTTAATAATATCATTGCATTGCACGGCAGACCCACTAGCTTGAATCTAAAACATGATGCAGCTGCTCATTGTAAAAATAGAATCTTACAATTCTTTCAGAAATGCTTTTTATGCAGTTCCAAGAACAAATTTACCTTTTCCTTGATCATTTTCCAGATGACTCTCGTCATCTCATCTCCTGCAATTAAAACCTGGATTAAAAGGGTGAACATTTCTAGTATATAATGCCAATGCCAACCATTGCCTAAATCATATCACGCGAAAGTTACCCAGAGATTCATTTGGTGATTGTGAACTTATTTTCTGGTAGGAAGAGACAGTGCTCAGCCAGAGTCAGGTTTATGGTGACTGCTAATTGAAACATCCACCAGCACTAAGACAGCTTGGACATCAAATAGGAAATCCTTCTATCATAATGAGGTGAAAGGCATATAGAGTGTATAGGAAATTAGAGTTAGATTATATGAAAAGTAATCGACTCAAGGAAAAGCTAACTTTCAGGATAAATAATGTTAAATACAAAACCATATCCACGAATTCGTCTCAATTTTATTCTTATATCCGTTTTTTTGTGCATAAGAGTCTACATGTCCAGTGTGATACCCATCATAAACAACATAAGATGGATTGAATATGACGATTGAGAAGAAAATTGACTTAAATTTGTCATGACCAATACTGGCATCATTGTGCATGAACCAAAAAAACCAGCAAGAAAAAAGATAATTTACCATCCATCTCGACAATGGGGTTATCAACCCTGATTTTTCCAGCGCTCATGGTAGAAAGGGATCTGCAAACCTTGAAAGGTGAATGCGGGGAAGCTCTTTGAGAAGGTACTGTTGTATGATACGGTATGGGAAGGAAGGAATGGGAGGATAAACGAGATGCCAAAGAATGAAGAGGGTTGGTAGAAGGTGAGCAGCAACGCAGAGATAGCAAAAAACGAGAGCTCGCCACCTGCTGCATGTTGGGCCAAAGCATGGAAATAGAATAGAGCAACTGATGAGTAATATACACCATAGCATGCCATCTGGAATCGAACCCCAGACAAGATACTCTTTGGTGGCTGCAAATCCTTGTTTTATGGTAGGTGTGGAATATTCTGTTCCTAACATTGGCACTTTCACAAATTTGGTAGTGTCTTTTTATTGAAATAAACAACCGGTTCAAATTAGATAAGAAGGTTCCCTATATAAGAATCGCAGTTTACTGCGCATTCCCAGGGAGGAATCCCTGCCGATGGGCGGAGCGCGGAGGCGAGGATGACTCCCTGGGAATGCGCAGTAAACTGCGATTGTTGTAACGTGAAAACAACTTACCTTCCATTATGTGGTCTGAATGCGGGGTAAAAGTTCAGAATGTCAGGTAGAAAAAGCAGAATGGCAGGTAAAAATGCGACATGCAACAAGACACATTTCCTGGAAAAGAAAGTCTGCCACGTGTCATGGCGCTATTGGATCAGGCGGCAAAATGGAAGGTAAGTTGTTTTTACGTATAAGGGAAAGTTCCCTTGGACTGTTTTTTGTTCTGGAAAGGGGGCCGACACGTGGAGCGCGGAGGCCCCCTTGACAGGGATGAAAACAGTCCAAGGGGACTTTGCTCTTAAGGAAAAGATGGCTGGACCTAATCCAGTCGTGCCACGTGTCATCTCGCCAAGTGAAAGAAACAAAAAAGGGGGTAAAAAAACGGAAAGAAACGTAAAAAAGTCAGAATGGGGGGTCGAAAGGACAGAATGCGACAGTAGAAATAATGACTTTGTTTTAGAAAAAGAAAAGGCGACACGTGTCGCCACGTGATTGCTTGAGACGGCTGGATTGGGCCCAGCCATCTTTTTCGGTCCACATAAAAATGCTCTAGGATATATGGCCCGTCCAAAAAGAGTGCATAAGGATTTGGTCTGGTTGAAGCATAGGTCGTAGGACTTTTTTTTGTTATATTGGGTCGATCGAATAATAGAAGTTTTAATACTTGACGTTGGGTGACGTGAAGCAACAGCCTTGGTCTCCGTTGATCTTCTTGTTATATTGGGTCGATCGAATAATAGAAGTTTTAATACTTGACGTTGGGTGACGTGAAGCAACAGCCTTGGTCTCCGTTGATCTTCGTTAGGATGTCGTTACGATGGGATGTGGTCGTCGAGTTGGTTGCTTTCTTGGGTCCAACACATATGCAAATGGCTTATGTTGTAGATGGGTTTTGAACCAATGATATTTAGTTACAAGTCATCGACTCTTTCCAAGTGCATTATCGCCATGATCATAAAGACATGCCAATCGTCTCCATCTATGTTTGCAACGTGACATTCATGTAGAGATGCTAAGTGGCACCCTGTATGCCCGCCAAGTGATGCACATTCACCTATGCAGGTGGTGGCCATACACTATTAAAGTTCGTGCAATAGGGCCTATATATAAAGATCTTCAAGGATGACATAACCATTCCGGTTCAACACCAATTGTGAACCATTATTTTTTAAGTTCCCGTGTTTTGTTGTACCCCCACGGCTATATACATATTCTTGTGTTCTATATAGATTCTTCAGTCTTCTTCTCGAGTATTTAAAATTCCAAATTATAGTTTTCTTGTAACCTTTGGCCTCATTCTGTATGTGTAAGGGAAATCTACATTTAGCACCTTATTTTATATCAGTGCGATTTTCCTACTAAGCTAACAGGGAATGCCAATATTCCATTTAATATATACCTACTCTATGAATGCCTTTAAACAACCACCTCCAAAACATTGTAAGCAAGAAAACCCAACAAATTCAGTTTTTCAAATTCATACTTCTATCTTTTTATTATTTTCCCATGGATAAGGAGATGTTTGCAAAACCGGCAGCGGGCATGCTTTTCTTGTGACAAATCCAACATGCTTTTTCCTTTTGATTTAGATTCCACAGTCTGAGTCTGACTCATATGTTGTGAGGATCGGAAGAATTCATGTAGCTAATAGGAAATTCACTGCTCTGGATGTTGCTAATGATAAATAAAGGATTCTTGGGTTGAGTTAGTGTGACGTTCCCCGTAAGTATACGGTATGCGTACATTCTACGGTGACGTCACTATACAAGTCGTCATAGACGCCTTGTATTCTTGGCATCGGTCCATTACCTCATGGGGCGTGCACAAGTT
>JAANSK020189434.1:0-14660 GCA_011763485.2 Isoetes engelmannii
GCTAAGGAGGTTCAAGACTGGCGTTGAACCGGAATAGCGCGCCTCGAAAGAGGCTCTGCTATATATACCCACTTCCAAGGCCGAGATCATGCCACTCCAGTGGACGAGATTGTGCCAGGTGTCGCTCATGCATGCTGCCTGTGTAGCGACCGTATTTGGTCAGAATACATATGGACGCCGTATTTGATCAGAATACGTACGGTCGTCACACTCGCGGTTTCCCTTTACATGATAATTCCACACAAGCAACATTTAAGGACCTGCTCATTACTCCAAAACCCTACTTTTGTCCCAAGCCTGCCCTTCTGCTAGTTTTGTTTTTTAGTCTGTGGCTTTATCTGAGTCTTTAGCATCACTTTTTTTAATTTGAAGATCTGATTTTTATGCATTTTCTTGGCAGATATAACCCAATTCTTAAACTTATGTGAACTGCAAGGCTGGATAATTAGATTTGGGAAGCGTCTACGTGCTGAATTTGAAGGTGATCTTCTCCAGTCAAGTCTTAGCATAGTCAGGCTTAAAACAGGCAATGCTTTTGTTTCTATTTATTGTGAAATGAAACTAAGATAGGTTAGATTAGATACTACATAACAGGGTTAACAATGTACCATGTTTCTGACATTCTCATTCCCATGATAAGGAAACCCTTTGACGCAACAAGCACAGGGTCTCCAGTCCTACACTAAAGTAAGATATTCTTCAAGCTATGGAAAAGTAGCATGCCAAAGGGAGAATTTTATCAATCTGGTAACTCATACAGTAGCAAAGTAGATGCTGGGGTTTTGGTTGTTGGATTTATTTTTGTACTGTTGTATAGGTTTGTGCTAAGTGCCAAACAATTATGGATTTGCAGCACTACAAGTTTGACATAAGTTGTAATATAATTTGCTGTAGATCCAAGGTTTTAGTTTTGTAATGATTAAATGGTGAGATGGGTAAAGCATTTACAGAAGAGATGTGGTATCTCAAATATTCTGGATTTCTATATGCCAATAGATGGAAGAAATATTCACTTCCTCCTCTAGGCATAGTAAGCCTCCAATGCATTCTAACTAGCTTACCTCAACTATTGGAAAAAATAGAGACTTGCTTTGAAAGAACAAAATATATTTGTAGATTAAGATTTACCTTTGACATCCTCTTGAAGTTCTGCTATATTTTAGAGGTATGGTTGTCATTCATTTGGTTTATGCGCTTAATTGGGTTGTCTCTTTACAGTGTCATCATCTTCTCTTCAATTTTCTTCAACTTTCATCATGTATCTTTTGTGTCTCCCTATGAGATTTGGATATAATGCATTCATCACCTACCAGTTGAAGTTCAGCTTTAAACCTCTATTTACATGGTGATGAAAAGAATAGGGTATCAAAGATCTAGAATGTTAAAAGAGGTGGGAAGTATAAATGGACTTTTATAGCGAATTTTGCAATGGTTCGTACCAGTGGACTTGCAAAAAGAATGTGTACCTGTGGATTTGCAAAACAAGGGTAGTGCTTCATGCTGCATAACTCTACTAGGAGTTGTTAAAACATTGTTTAAAATGCAGCCTTATATGCATTTTTTGTATTCCTAACTTGTGGCAAAGTCTTATAGCATTGTTAGTTGGTTTTATAGCAAAGTCATAAGAGTCAAGCATAGGGGATCATGACATGTGTGTTTAGGGGATACAAATATTTAAGTTGCTATCTCGCCACTTGCAACTACACATATAGTCCCCTTTTTATTGCATTCCTTCATAGTTGTTGGTGGTTTTGTTCTGGTCCAAAATTCTCAATATATTTTCTCTCTTTCTATTCTTCTTTGATCTCCGTCAATGCTATACAATGGATATATTACATCTCAAAATATCCACGTTCAAGAATAGTATATCCTTAACAAATTTGTGTGTTGCCTTCTATCAATACTTTCCTTTGTTGTATTCTAATTTATAACTACTATTTCATAACCTTCACTAATTTTTTCTTTGATCCACAACTTTCGAAGGGACCAAGGCAATTCCTAAAGACACAAGTAAAATCCCCTTTATCATGCTTGACCACTACTAGGTTATGGCATCAATTTATGATGCAATAACTTTTTGCATTGCATATTTTCATGTTGATAATATATATCACTTTTGTCTAAACTTAGGAACATAAGAAAAGATAATATAATAAGGTAGGGACCTCTATCTCTTTTGGTACGCACTCAAATATAACCAATGTCTTAGTTAAGTTTTATTGCTCGGGACCGTCTTAGGTTTAGTGTCAAGCAATGCTATCATATGTCACCACACCACAAGTTTAGGGTTTGTGTGTTTAGATAGATGACTAAAGATGTAGACCATTCAAAAGGGATCAATTTAGGCTTCAGGGACTACAACTTTATCATTTTTCAAATTCTAAAAAAAAGGAAGAATCTAACATGGGAGCAGGCAATGCTATCAACCATGTTAGCACACCACAAATTTAGGGTTGAGGGTTTGGGATTCATAGATAGGATATCATGAATATATATTTATATCTAGAGACAATTCCAAAATGCCTGAATCGCCTAAATCCTTTTACATGTATTACCCCATTGTATCTAAGGGCATTATTTGACACCACATTACATCTATGAACATCATATTAGATTTACAACTCATTATTTCATCTACAAACTCCATACATATACCCATTTCACTTCATGACCAGCATTGCTGAGCAGACGTTTCTAATATTATATTGTTATAGGAGAATGTAAACTACCCATCCAAGATATATCTAAGTATTATTTTATGGTTACGTATCAACACCATCCAAGATATATGAACAGTGGCACGGAGCAGGTGGATTCTGAAGCGAAGATCTAGCAACCTGCTAATTGTTTTGATCTAGCAACCTGCTAATTGCGTGGACGCTTAGACTGAGGAAAACCTGGCCGAAAATATTATGAGGCAACTTATGCAGATTTTAAAAAGTTCGTGTTGAAGAGTGTTTATAAGCATGAATTAAAATTGATAATTTTGACTCCTGTATATTCCTTTTTTTATTTGAAACAATTTAGCATCTGTAATTTATAAGAGTTAAATTTCAACACTATCCTAGCCTGCATGCCAAACAACATAAAGCATACTTGAAGCAAAAGAAGCAGCAGCCTTTAAAAAAGAATATATACCTCCAAAATGAAAGATAAGCAGAAGGGTAGTGATATATGTTGGTATTCCATTCTCCAAATGTCAAGAAATAAATATTGATTACTAATTTCTAAAATTGTTATTAATCACATTGTAGCAGGAGAAACCGGATCGAGAAACTCCTTGCCAAGGAGAAGTACTAATATAACAAAAACATCCAAGACAGGAATAAAAATGGCATTGCACAAAAGAAACTTGCAAATCATTATTTGCTATCTCTTTAGGTCTAGAAAGGTGGAGAAATGAAGGCAATATCTTTGCTGCAATGTAAATGATGAGTATTGCAGAAAAATGAGCGTTATCCAATTGCAATTGTGATTATGACAAATAAATAACAGAACAAAGAGACAAACTATTCTGGCTATGGTCTTTATCACGCATCAACTCTTTCCAGGTTGGATAAGGGTGCAATTTGCACCCCAAAGTCAAGCATAGGAAGCATAATAGTCTTGGCATAAGATATTAGCTCCAGTAGCATTTGATGTGCCAAAGAGTTCAAAGAATCTGTGAGCATCTGTGGTGTAAAAGGCTAAGGAGGTTAGAATATTTTAATGCCAAATTTTGTCCAGTTCTCCATCTTAATCCACCTGTTACATGCATGTCTTCTCGAGTGGGTGGCTACCTAGTACATATCACCTGGGGGGACTTTATTTTTTACATGTTACTTACTATATGACCCTTGCTCAACTTCGGCAGGCATTACGACGACGCCGGGCATTAGTACTTACTATATGACCCTTGCTCAACTTCGTCAGGCATTACAATGACAACGACGCCGGGCATTAGTACTGGGTGCAAAGATTTGAAGACGATGCACTAGAGGTTGTGAATATCGGTCTCGATCATCTTCCTATAACACTAGAGCCATTTTAGGATGATAATCTGTGCGCAATCTTGACCCTTCATGTTTTTTTTTCTTCTTATTCTGGTCCGTGGATTTACAGGTTTTGTTTGAGGCGCACTACAGAATAGGATTCCATTAGAGAAAACTCTATTAGAGAGACTCTATTAGAGAAACTGCATTCCATTGCTTGTGTCTTCCTCTGATAGTTCGATTTGATTTGATTCGGATTTGAATTAGGATTTCATTGGTTACGAAGGCATTGCTAATCCTCTAAAGGCCAAAGGGCCCATGAAAACCCACGAGACGCTTCTAAGCATTTGGATCGCAAAGAAAGGTAAACATTTTAGCATCGTGGATTCTCATTCTGTTCTGCATCCTCTGTGTCTGTTGCTATTGCAGGATCTGCATTCTGTGCAATAATAATTTTAAGGTCTCCAATATCCTTTTTTTTCCCTCGTGCAATACTTTTCTGGAGCTACAAGTCTGTTAGGATATACCTTAACACCACAGATGTTACCTTCATTGCTTGCTAGATTAGAATGATTCTCCGCTATTAAACTCCACCATAATACATCTGTGTAAAGGTTTACCGGGATGATGGCACAAGATCGTTGTTTCATCAATCTGTGCTTTTGTTTTTTGTGAAATGGTGGTGATATTTTCATTCTTGGGATTGAATTGGCCTTTCGTAGACATGCCTTTTTACAGCTGAACCTGGAACTGGAACCTCTCTGGATATAAGGATATGAAAACAAAGGTTTTTTTACATTTTTTTTTATGCCTGGCTTATGTGTACAAAGTCTCATCTTCCCTGATCCGGTTGCAGGTGATAGGTTCAACCCATCCTCTCAACACAGTCAAAGCCCTTTTTAAAGCACTTTGTCTGGTATGTATTTAACATACAAGGTATCCTGAGAGCTTGTTCATCATATAATATTCTAAACAAGCTGGGATTGTTTACAGGTAGATTTTCAGTTCAAAGTTCAGGTGACTAAATGCTATGCAAAAGCTATACTTAGTTACATATTATCAATGTTTACAATCCTCCAGCAACCTTTTTAACACCAAAAGCGTTTGATACATCCAGTCACACATTATCAACGTTCATAGTCGTCCAGGAACCTTTATAACACCAAAACGTTTCATATGTCCAGACACAAATCAGAAAAGCAAGCCGATATGCTCTGCAACTGAAGCTTATTACAGCTGGTAGATGAGATCGATATAGATGCACCAGTGACTAAGAACAAGGTTGGAATTGATCAGGTGAACAGGAGATTACATTGCATAATAATGGCCAAGGTAAGCGTGCTTTCCGGCTGCATAGGAGAGAATGACAAATGGTTGGTTCTGGGAAAGGAAGAGAACTCAATTAGGAGACTGTACAAGGAGGTCCTCTGTAGAGATCCTCTCAAGGCAGCCCAAAAGCATGGTGTTACACAAGAAGTGTTGGGCTCTTGGCTTGTGCGCTGTTGGAGATCTTGGTGTTCCAGAAAACTACAGTTGCATAAATGGATGGCTCTCCAGGATGCACTTAGCACCACAGATAGACTGCAAAGAAGGGGCATGCATGTGCAGAATCGGTGCCCTTTAGGCTGTGATGGGGCTGAGGATGTTAACCACATGTTCTTCTGTCCAAAAGTCCTGCCAAAGTAATTGACTACAGAGGAAGGAATATTGCAGTATTGCAGACTGAGCAATGATCCTTACATGGTCGGTTGAACTGAACGGCAAATTTCTTGTAGCACCTAAAATTATCTATCTTTGCTTTTGTCTTATACATGGCAACTTCTACATTTCTTTGTCAAAACATGGAAGCTTCTTAGTGGGCTTCGGAAACTACAAGAAAGATGCACACATCAGTGTTTTATAGCCCCAAAGGATTTAAGCAAACTCCTCATAGATGAACATAAGGATCTCATTAGAGCCGTTATGGCTGATGGTAGGCTAGCAGAAAATGATGGCCCATGAAGAAACTGATGATTTCAGAATAGACACTGAACAAACCAGCATTAGTTCTGAATCTGAAAAGAAGTTTACCTTTCATCTCTCAGAAGAACAAGAAAATGTGAAGCAAATCCAGCCTCCTCCAGAAATTTTAGTGGCCAATGAATATCCTGCTTCAGCAGTTCGTGGCAGAGAAATGGTGCCTCCCACACATATTCCCACAAAGATTAACTTTGTCTGGGCCTATATCTTATGCAAGTAATAAATCTTCAGGTTAGTTTGTAACGTACTGGTATTTATGAAGATATATAGCCATTCTAACTTTGCTTGGACTAATGAGAATGAGATTTCTAGTGAATTTTCCTCTGAATCATCTAAATTTGCATGATTTGATGAGGTTTCTTTCCTGTGATAAACTTGACAGCAAAGGGGGAAGGTTTGCAAGGTATTTTGGCTTTCTAGCTGAGTGTCATCCTGGTTCTTGATAGGATGATACTCTGCACCTTTTGTTTCTTGCCCTTAGAGCCAGAATGCCACCAAAGATTGTTAGGGATGGCAGTATGGAGGTAGGTTTGGCTTAAAAAGTGCAATTTAATAAGTGTCTATGCACTATGAACATCTGACTGCTCATGTGCAATGGTTGAGTTTGTATTTTCTAGTTGGAAGTCTAATTCTTTGAGTGACAAAAAATAATCTAATGCCGAAAATTTGTTGCTCATCAATAGAGCCACTTACTTTTATTCATGAGGATGGAGGGTCACAGTATCCACCATGGCTTCTGAACTTTATTGAAACCGCAGCTGCAAAGGGATATGAGAGCTAAAACTGAGTGTTACATTTTCAAACTATGGAAATATATGGATACCGGAATCAATGGGGCTTCTAGTCAACCTCACTTACCTGAACTTATCAAACACATAGAGTTACTACCAAGTTCTATTGGAGATTTGTTACATCTGTTTACCTTGGACTTATATTGAAATCAGCTGACTGCACTGCCAGAATCCTTAGGGAACCTAAAAAAAATGAAATTGTTGATTTTTGAACATAATATGATAGAAGAACTTCCATGGACAATAGGAAATTGAGGAGCATTGGACGAACTGCAGGCTTCTTTTAACAAGCTAAAAGTATTATCTGAGGCTGTTGGCTACATTAGCAATCTGCGCATTCTAGCAATACAATTGAATCGTCTGAAGGGCCTGCCAACAACAATGGCTTATATGACCAGCTTGACAGAGCTAGATGCACATTTCAATCATCTTGTATATGTTCCTAAGTGCATTTGGTTTGTGACTACCTTAATGAAGCTGGATGCTCCCTAAACTTCAGTGACCTTCGGAGTTGCCACAAATCTATAAGATCTTAATATCAGCTACAATAATATTATGGAGCTTCCTGATTAACTAAAGCCTGACAGGGTTTTACAGTCAAGTAAAGGAATATAGATACCTCCGACGAATCAAACATGCAATAAACTCTTCAGTTTCAAGTAACAACAACAGCTTTCTTTATTAGCATGAAACAGAATTATAGCACAATTCTTTCTTATTTCTAGCCAAGGTCAAAACCATGATCTTAGAAATGGGTGCATAGACGTCAGGCAACAACATCTTTTGGAACATGGGGATGATAGGATATGGATTTGATCAATATGAATAGCTTGTTCTATCGTTCCACAACCAATCAGCCCCTGCTTTTGAATTGATAAGCATAGATTCTTTTACACATTATGGACTCATATTGGCAGACGATTTAACTGAAATAATGCGAAATCAAAGATGTATTTTATATCAAGATAGCCATAACAACCCGAATGTGTAATAACTTCCAATATCAAACATTTAAAATCATTATATTAATCTGAGTGTGGATATAACATATCTTTACCAGCTGGGTTTAGAACCTAAAGCATATAATATCTGGGTTTAGGACCTCCTCCCTAACAAAAATGCTAGTTTATATTTCATACCAAACTCTTCATTAGCTGATTATTCCTAAGATTATCCATGTTCTCCACATATGCATCACCCCAATTGAGTTGCCTGCAATAAACCATACATACATAAATGTACAATAAGCAGGCTCATATGATAAGCAGTTCTCTGCATTGCTCATGCTATAGCAGGCTTCCAGTCCGTCTGTGGCACTTGAAGAAGTTTATTGAAAGAGATTCCCATTTCTTTGAATCTTTTCAATTCTAACCCACGTTTATCATATGCAAGCAGATTATACATCTATGATGCCACATTTTGTACATATATATGTATGTTGTCTTGAATAGCGGTTTCGATCAAGATGGCTTCCTCTTTTGCTTTCAATGTCCCAGCAAGTCAACGTCCCATACTGATGATATGGCTAAAACTGCAATTGTACTATTTCAAATCCTCTGTTTAAACCAAGCTGTCAACTGCTATATTGAAAGTGAAGATGTTATAAGAACAGTGCTCTGAAGTCAAAGAATGTATAATTTACTCCAACTCATAAGTAAGATCATTATCTTTATATAATCATAAAACATAAGATGTCTTTATAATAAAATAACTATCCTAAGATGAGAGATTCATTACACGTATTTAAACGGAATGAGCATCACAGATTTGGAAACCACATACAAACATGAACATTATGGAAAAATATAATCAGGTCACCTAAAGGAGACATGGACATACATGAAACTTCTCTTAGTAAACGCACCAGCTGTAAGTCCTTTCAGAAATAGTGAAGAAGTTATGCCACATCCGCTCAAAGTAGTCTTCTGATCGAGGGCTTAAAGGGAAATACACAATGGTCACCTTGTACAAAAAGGTTATTGTGACGAGGCAATGGTATAACCTCCGTTGTGCAATCAAACTGGAGGTTTTGCTGCCCAGAGAGATTGATTGCTACACAAAAATGAATCCAAGGAGGAGCATGACACATAGTGCCATCTAGGTAAATTCTGTTGTGATCCTTAACAACTGTAGCACTGAGATCTGTGAGGGAGCTCTGTAAGTCTATAGGCATGAATACGAATATGAGGCTGCACTTTAAGCTATTCTCCACTTTCCAAAAGCCAATCTCAGAACGTTCTTTCCTCACTCCCATCAACAAGACTTCCCTATTTAGTTCAAATATACTTGAAGATTCAAGTATTTCGATTTCGTCCAGTTCACGAGAAGCCAGGATTGTGTCCTCCGAGAAATTGTACATTAGGAGCTGGACCCAGCTTAAATTGTCGCGTTCTATTAGAAAAAGGCCAAAATCCCCCAACAAAATAACATCTAAAATATTCATGTCGTCCGGGAAGATGTCGCCAAAGTTGAGCATCTCCTTCCAGAAATTTATCGTTGTGTCAAACAGGTAAACCACATGGGTGGCTGCTACTATCAGAAGGAAACCCACATCTTTTTTGGGAATAATTTTGTAAGACAAACCAACTATGTCGGCCACATGATTACATGGAATGAACAATTCCGGCATGTTTATCCATTCATCCAACACCGGATTGCAGACTGCTAAAGATAAAAAACCAGGTGCCAACTTCGCGAAGCAAACCAAACCTTGCTCAGAGCATACAGGTGCATATGAATGTAGGATTTCATGAGGGATTAAATGGGTTGAAATCTCCTGCCAAGACTCTGTTGGGTAATCGTATAACTGAGCTAGATTAAGTTCAAAGTTCCAGTAATCAGTAAGGCATCTAACAAGAAAAGAGAGTGTGGGGGATATGGATTCACAATGTTCCCAATACGATTGGGAAACGAGCACTGTGTTCCAAAGCTTACATACCGCTCTGACAGTGAGACGATAACGCAGAGGCAGGCGAGGAAGTATGTGAAATAATAGAAGATCAGAAGAAATGCTACTCCACAAAGCTGGATTAAGCTGCCGAGCTGCCATATCCATCTTCATCTTCTGAAGAAGCTCAAGTCGATCCCGATAGGGTTTAGAATTTAATGCATACTGTTTTGAACATCGTCCCCCCTCGCCAAAAAAAACTATTTCCTCGCCAAAAAAAATATTTAATAAATGGAAAATAAAAAAACTAAGTTCTATCTTTAAACACGAAACAAAGCTCGTTAAAGCTCGTTGGAGTGATCGATCTAGACTGAACTAAGCTAATAAAAATCATGTTGTTCTTTTTGTCCAAGATGATATGTCCAAGCTTTCTCGACCTACCGATCAATAGAAAAAGTAGTCCATACTCTAGATTAAGCGGTAGTAATAAAAATTAGATCTTCGCCCACGCGAGCATTTCTTTGGTTCCAAACGTGTGAGCTTGGACCCACTATTAACATACAGTGTAATCTGACAAACATCACACAAGTTCATAATGGTGTGAATGTCGGATTTAGTGTTAGTTTGAAACCTAAAAAATGTAACCAAAAGTAGTGCTGAATAAACTAGACTCAATCTAGCACTAGAATTTTGAGAATATGCACAGGCAATCATTTACTTCAACTAACTTTCTAAGACCTCCGGCGTCATCTAAATTTTGAGCAATTTCAATTCACTTCTTGCAATCTAGCTACATGATGATGCAATGCTTCAACCGAACTACTTTAGTTTGAATACTTTTATATATGCGGTGAAGCATGTTGATTGCTTTGTATGTTGGCAACTTAATAAGGCAGTCCTTCTTTGCATAGGTTTGACTTGGTATGCATACCTACTTTGAATTCTTTGTGACGTGACCATGTGTACACATTGTTTGGAATAACCCACTCTTATCTCTAGGACAGATAATAATGCAAAAATATCTCAAACACTAGATATCCTTATGTGAGAGTATCATGTAATGCAACTGACGCATTGCCTTGGCCTAACTGGGACCATACTTGTAGCAACACATGTGATATTTTGTTGTTGGCCTTCTATTGTGATAGAAATAGATTGTAGGTTATGAAAGTGCTTGCAAACTTAAAAGGATATGAGCTATAAGATTTTTACATACCTGTAGTTTGACAGCAACCCTTCAAGCAATTTGATGTGAAGATACTATCCCTTTGCCTTGCTCAACAGCTTAGTAGTTCATTGACATTGTTGCCGAATGAAAATTTTTAAGGGAATATTATTAAGAACTCATGGGGCATACCAAGTTAGGTTATTAATGGATAGAAGGCCCTTAACATTAGGGTTAAAGAAGGTTATAGTGTCTCACTTTAGTTGTCCCCCTGTCCCCTCTGAATTACTTCAAAATATAGTTTAAAAAAATTAGCTCAAAAAGTGGTGATGCCTATTTTTGAATCTTGGTTCAACCACTGTCGGAGAGAATTCAAAGTTCAAGAATGTAGAGACATTTTGCTGATGGGGATACTAGAGGCAAGGACCAAAGCATACGGTGTTTCGCTACTCTGTGAGTTCAATTCTGGCCTCCAAGGTTCAAATTGTCTTTCTTAACTGATTGCTTTCATCGTAGATTTGTAACCAACCTTATGAAGAGGTGGGAATTTGAATTATCTAGTCTGCACAACGCGCCCTGTGCCCCAATAAATGTGCCCCAACAGGAAGATACCCAGGATTGGCATTTACACGATTTGCTTCATAAAAAAGTTCATGCGCAATCTCTGCAACACCAAAGACCACTCTGTAAGCAAATTGTGCCAAATTTGACCGAAATTTCGACCAGTTTGAAGATTGATACAATGCAGGTGCTAAATACTTCAACTTGGTTTGATCGTGCCGAAATCAACTAGACTAGATCTGCGTTCGCGGTGATGCTTTAGAAATTTGTAGACTGTGTGCAACAAAAGCACATTTCATATGCTCGAAGGGAATTGGTCTCAGAATGGCCCTCTTGTTACGCGGTTGAGAACCAATGGTCCTTGATTCCAGCTCCTAATCTGAATTCAACTTCTGAATAGAACCTCTTTGATCCCATTTTTTAGAGAACAATTTGTTTTTGAATCTGATTGTTCTCCGTTTGTCTGAAATTAACATCAAATTTGAATTTGAATGAAATTCGGGGATACTATTTTTTGTTTCAAAAGTGTTTGTAGTGTAGGCAACTGCAGGGCGTCCAAATCACCACAGCGGGATTCCCTGCCATAGAATCACCACAAAGGGATTCCTTGGCATAGAATCACCACACATGGATTTCTTGTCGTAGAATCACCAGGTACAGATTCCTTTCGTGGAATTAGCACACAAGGAATCAGTGACGTGGCATTCTCCGATGATTCAATGACGTGGAATTATGCAAGTGCTTCAAAAGTGTCTGTATTTATATTGTGGGCACGTCGGCAATTGGCAATTACGCACTTAGGACCATTGTGAAATAAGTTATAACAACGTATACACTGTATTTCTATTTTGGATACATGTAACCAACAGAGATAAACACATGACGTCCGAATCACCACATTTGGATTCCCTGCCGTACAATCACCAGAAGGAGATTCCTTGACATAGAATCACCACAATTAGATTCCTTGCGTGAAATCACCACATATGGATTCCTTCCCGTGGAATCACCACAGAGGGAATCAATGAGGTGGCATCCGACGCATGGGGGCATTGCCATGTCACACCCACTACCTGTCGATCCGAGGGCGCTGCCTGAAATGCTATGTGGCACATTCAAACAACGCCACACCAATGCCATGTCAGCAATTAGTGACACAATACTGTGGAACAGCCGCCAAGTGATTCGATAACATGGAATCACCCCTAATGATTCAATGCAATGGAATCACAAAGAAATCATTGCTACCGTCAGGTATTAATTGGGATGTTGCTTCAACTTTCTGGTGTTCTGATTTTGCTTGCCCGAGCCATATGTGGGCGGTGGGAGAGCGCCACGTTGGCGACATAACCTGAGAAGGAATCTAGGCCAAAATCTAGGCATTCGAGGAATCCTTCCCAAGGAATAGCTAGTGACTGCGGATCAGCTTCGTCTTCGTTCTTTGTATTCAACTATTCAATCAGCGTTTTCATGCTCAGCAGCTACTCTGTCGCTGGACTCCGGCTGGCTGGTGCCAGTAACTTGCATGTGGGTGGCACAAATCAGACAACCATCTTTTGGTAAGGATTTCTTCACCTGTTGCTTCTTGTGGTAAAAAACGATCGGGGTTTCTGATTTTTGAATGGTCCACTTTCAGATATGGTGAGCTGTCCACCTGTTGCGATAGTCGGCTACCTCGCTGTTGATCTGGGGTTTCTAGAAGCATTGCAAACCTGCAGGCTCGAGAATCTCCAACAAAGCCTTTGACGCAAAGCCCTGGTTGAAGTGCCTCCTTTATCTGTTGCCATACCTAGGATAGATAGTTGTGAATGCATCAGGGTACCTGTGCAAGTATTGAATCTGTCGAGAAGGCCACAATGAAACTTTCGACGATGAATGGGCAAAGCATTTGTTTACTTACATCCATGGAATCATCGTTCCGAAGCCGTATTCAGCACAGGGTGAGTGCAACCATTACAGTGGTCAAGGTGGGTCGAAGAAGGAGACGGATGTATTTGAGTTTGAAGAGGCTGACAACGATTTTGTTTTTCCTGTTCAATGCTGTAGGGAGGCGTCTACTGGTAGACTCAACTGGTCCTGCAAAAAGGTGCTTCTCTCTTTGTGAAATTTGTTTCTATGGTCTTGAGGTGAACTGCGTCGACTGACTCTGTGAATTTTTTCCCAAAGGAAACGAGGTGCTTCTACGTCTACAGTTTGGAAGACCGAGACCTTTTGAAGGATTGGCTTTTTTTTCTGTTTTTGAAACGTTTTTGTTTAATGTTGAACTCTCTGGATCGAAAATCGTCTGTGTCTTGGTGCTCACTGAATTCCTTGTATTCCAACCTGAATGCCTGTGTTTTGTTATAAAAATGCAATTTGCCTCCGGGTTCGAAAAGGGAAGCTGTTGTTGGCCATGCTAGGTGCGTGTTTACTGTGTGTATTCATTTCAATTGTGTTTCTTGCTCAGATGCTACTGCATGCAATTGGATTCTGCACCGTTGTGGATTCTGAACAATTGGAATAATGGAATAATGTGTTAGGCATACGCACAGGATTCCACGGTGATTCCGCGCCATGGAATCAGTGTGTGACAATTTCCTAGGAACAATTGTTTTTTCAGTACAAAACTCATTTTTTACGGAACAAGAATTTTGTAAAGGATATACGGTCGGAACAAATTTTAATGTATAAGGATGTATTCCTTCATAAATTTAATCTAAGGGAAATAGTCCTACAAAAATATATACTTAGAAGGATTTACTAGTTTTGTATTTTAGAATATTCTTGAAGCATTGCTTGAATGATGGAGGAAATTGTGCTTGGATTTGCTTAGTGCCAATGCGGTAGCAGTACTAGTTGCATGCACAGCTACAGTCTGCATGCAGGTTTAAGATAAGTAAAGTTCATTCCTTGATTAAGGAAATGCCTCGGGTTCATCTCTGGCAACAAAAACGAAGTGAAGAGGCAATCCAGAAAGATAAGCAATGCAGATTGGAAGGATGAGTGAAAAGGGCTAGCGTAGAGAAGCATGTCACTGAAGAAGATCATCTTGTAGATCACTTTATTGATGCAGAGAATCCAGAAGAGAAGGAAGCAGACGCAGATAGAATTGAGCTTGCAAAAAAGAAATGGCAACCTAGCTGGAGATAAAAAAAAAATTTGAAGGACGTCAAACTTTATTCAATATTCCACAAAGTACAAGTATAATTCCAAAGGCAGGAATAAAATCTCAGCGGACAAAGATAATCCACTGAGTGAAGCAACCCACCTATGCAAGGGGTGATATA
>JAANSK020189545.1:0-14658 GCA_011763485.2 Isoetes engelmannii
AATATAAGGGAATCTTCATAAAATCCTTGAGAATCTCGTGGAGTCTCACTTGCAAATAAATTCTATTTGTTAGGTAAGCATCCACCTAGTTCTAAGATGTCAATCATAGATCATGCACCCGCTCACAGTATAAAAACTTGTATAATATATACATGTTATTTACTCACTTAGATCAAAACATTTCACTCGGACTTATCCAATTTAGCCTATACTATGTGATGCAATCTGATGGCACTTCTCCTTTTTCTTTTTCTTTTCTCTTTTTTCCTTTTTCTGAGGCCCTACTTTACATCTTACTATTTTCAATTTGTTTTAGTTTGAAAGAGTGCCATTGCTAATATTCTATCATGGTTAGAAGAGAATAGAATAGAATCAGATTTTTATTGTCCATGGAGGTCAATTGGCCTATGGGACTTGTACAAGACAAACAGCAAGCGTATTACGGCCCGAATGAAAAAACCCCCTGGGCATCTTCTGACCTTCAACAAAATCAAGTAGTTATAATGAAATAGTTATCCAGTCTCACGAATTCATCTTTGGACATACTATATTTTGAATGGGACTGGGAGAAAAGCAATAAATTTTTCATTTTCTATATTTTCCAGTTCTTCTTTGTTCTTCCTATCCCACCCTTTCCCAAAGCCTGTGTTTCTGCTAGTTCTTTTCTTTAGCAGGGTTGCCTAACCCGAGGTGACCCAAATCCCGTGATTCTGACCTGTCCACGTGCACTGCCACGTCAGCTTAAAATGATGAGATCCGTTGGATCTTGATAATTTCTCATCTACGGTTGTGAAAATTAGAAAAGAATAAGAAAATTACTGGGCCTTTGACCTCCCAGACATGCACATAAATTTGCAGGGATTAATCACACTCTGAGCAGCATTCGGCTTAAGTGCAGAGGCAGCTGTAGATACACCATCCAAGATTTGTAGATGTCTTCAGATTTTTGCGAAGCACGTCAAGAAGATGCACATGAGCTCTTATGTTACGCCATTAATGCATGTAACAATGCATGTGTGAGAATACATAATAAAATTTTGCAGTCAAAGCATCAGTGTCAGCAATGTAAGAATTGTAGCCCAAAGGAAGAGCCACACAAAGTGGTGAAAGAAATGTTTGGCAGTGCAGAACCAGTTAGGTGCTTCACATGTAACATGGAATCTAACAAATAGGATGATATCATGGACTTAAGCCGTGATCTTTGGCATATGAGTTCTCTGGAGGGTGCTCTGTGGAAATCTTTTCCGGCCGAGTTCGTTGATGGCAATAAGAGATACCAACATGAAAAAGAAAAAGTACGTATCTTGGCATTTTTGAGCTGATGTCTTCTCACATCTTTAAATTTGGTTAGCGAATGTCCAGTAGTGATAAACATTGCTGCTTGGTTGGTATCAATTTACTACGTAGATATGGTAGAAGCTGAGTCTTATCAAATGAAGTTTGTATTACTTCTTCTGTTGTGGATAGCATTGTTTCAGACAAAAGTATCTGAGTTTTAGGCTTTAGCCCTAATCCCATTTTGGTGCAAAAACTTGGATAAGGCTAGATTATGTGATGTTTAATATGCCAGAGTCAACACTTTTCAAAGAATAGCAATCACATTACATTATCTTCTTTTAATCATGTGTGCCCTTCTTTTTTTGTACAGGCTCTCTGGAAGGAATGACATTCTATACATGTCATACTCATTATGTACCTGGACATTTTTGATAAAGCAGTTAAAGCAGGCCACTTGCCGCATGGGATTACCTTCCTTTCAACATGCTCTCAAGACTGGTATTTGTAGCTCTCTTTCACATAAGCCCCGTTTATGACTTAGATTTCTCATTTCGGGAATTTTTTTTTTTGCATTACCATCTTCTATCTGATAATAAGACATTTGTACAGGTTATAAGTTATAAACTTGCATGCAATTCTTGTGATGGTACATGCATAGATTTTACAGAAGAGCATTTAAACAAAGGAAGCAAGACAATGGATTTGCAGTTGGCAATGGGTTGTTAGCTTCTTTAGACAAATGCAAGATCTTTGGTAATGAAAATCTTGATCAATCATCGTTATTTTGGCCAGGTTATACAAAGACAGATAAAAGAAGTTGCAGATCACACTTTACAAGCGATGGAAGTTTTTAGCTAAATGGGTGTCCACAGACCCAAGTAGCGGAACTGAATTTGGCCAAGAAAAACCACGAGCAAAACAGAGCTAGGATAACCAATATTTGCTCAGATCCCACTCGCTACTCCATTAACTATCACGCTGTCATTTTCTTTCTGTGTGTTCACTTCTTCTCTTTGGCCAGCCAGACTTAACTGGGCAGTGCAGGAAATCCTGGGCATCTAATTGTCAGTAGTTTTAAATGAGAGACTGCCACTTTCTAACCAAGGAGTTGTTGGAGATCCTTTAGAGTGACCGTGGATATGCAAAAATATCTAATTAGACACATTTGTTTTTTTTATTTCATGTTATTGCGATGAGGCTACACTTGCATGTTATATTGTTAGATTTGTGTTATATATGCACCATGTTAATGTACAGCATGCTCCATTGGCTTGCTCTAATTGGCTCATAAGCAACTGCCAAACTCAAGGACATTATTCATTCAATCTTATTAGCAGAATACCAAAATTATTTTTTATGCTGCTGCTACAAGCAGATAAGAAAGTCCCTAGAACTTCATTAGCATGAACATTTTTTTTGTTTGTGGTGATATGAGAGTGGGAAATGCTTCTTTGGATGAGTTGTCAGAAGCAAGCAAGATTTCTCTCTGCAGATTCTTGCTGTTAGGACTATCTGGAGCTGTTCTTACGTAATTAGAATCTCTGAGATTCCATCATTTCATATTCTTGTGAACTACGCTCGGTCTGTGAAGGAAGCAGAGGATATTGCAAATGAGGTTGATATATTGAGCTTTTATACAAGTACGAATTTGAGTTTCATTGTGTTTTGACTCTCATGATCATGTTTCCACATTGTAATTAGATTGAAAAATTAGGTGGTTCGACTAATTATATGTGGAGGTGATGTCTCAAAAGAGGAAGACGTGGATGCTATATTCAAATCTCTAAGCTAGAAAATGGGGAGTCTTCAAGTTAATGACCAACCTGCCATGCCTAACAAGGGTTAAAAATACAGGTGCTGGATAAATGGGGCACAATTGATGTCTTGGTCAACAATGCATGTATTAGTTTTGTATTTCTTGATTCTCATTGCTTTCTGAGGTATTAATCAGCAGAGCTATTTCGTTTGTGTATGCATTTGTTAGGGATTACAAGGGATACTTTAATGATGAGAATGAAGAGATCACGTTATTGATTTAAATTTAACTGGAGTCTTTCTCCTTACACAAGTATTAGTTTCTTTTCAATTTAAGAAAAATATTCATGCAAACTCGAAATAGTAAATAACTAGTATTTATATGTTTATGGTGCCGGCAGCAACAAAAGTTATGATGGGCAAACGGAAACTCCTGGCTCTTTGTCTCATGTACAAATACAATTTGTTTCAGTTTCATCTCTATCTCAAAATATTTATTTCTCATGACAGAGGAGAGTCCTCAACGTGTCCTCTGTGGTCGGACTCACGGGGAATGTTGGGCAAACAAATTATAGTGCTGCAAAAGCTAGAGTTATTGGACTTTACAAAGAGTGTAACTCGGGAATATGCTGGAGGAAATATTATTGTGAGCTTTAACTGACCATGCCTTACATTTCTAATTATAAGTTGTTGTGTAAGAATTATGTATAGTTTGCATAGTTTCAAATAAATGTCCCAAGTGAAAAGTTAGTAAAACATTATTCAAACGACTACATGTTTTGAGCTTTTGTCCCCTTTCATTTGTGATTTAATTTACTTACATGGGTGTTGCTGTAATTGTTATGTAATGTTTTGAACTGGCTTGTATTGGGAGGTAGTGCAATGCTATAGCTCCAGGTTTTATTGCATCTGATATGACAGCAAAATTGGGGGAGGAGATTGAAAAGAAGGTTCTTGCGACAATCCCTCTAGATGAGTGGGAACATAACTGTCAATGATAATGGACAAATCTGAGCATGTTTTATATTGACAATCCATGCAGGAAGATATGGGTGGCCTGAGGAAGTAGCCGGACTTGTCAAGTATTCAACACTTGGTCCATCTGCCGCATACATCACGGGGCAGGTTAGAAGTCTTTTTGCAAACATGTTACATTCTGCAATCTGTTCTTATGTAAGATTGTTTTCTTGGATGTTGGCGATGGCGGCGACTGTAAAGGCGGTGGCGATTGAGGAAGCGGCCTCCAGCACGCTGTAATCACCTGAAAGCGATCTGATTAGCCGAGGCCGGATGGCTCCGGCCAGATCCGACTTGCCCAGACCTGCAGTCGTTGAGGCAACTGGATTGGGGCTCAAACCCCGGGACATGGCCCGCAGGAGGGGCTTGGCAGAAAAGGGAAATTCTTTGTTGGAGTTAAAACCCAAATCATTGGAGGGGCAAGTTCACTTGCAGAGCGGATGTGATGGAAGCCAGGGTGCCATAGAAGGGATGGACATCAGTGTGGACACCCAAACTGAAACCATGGAGGTGGCGATGGAGGATGGGAAGCAGCTTCTTGCTGATATGCGGGGCCTGTTGCAATCACCTTCTTTGGAAAGGTATGTTGACACTTCCCAATCTGGTTTTAATTCGATGGAGTGTGAGTTAGCAACGCCAGTTTCATCGGGTACGTTGCCTTCAAGCATGCCTCCTCTGGAGACTGCTTCTCTGATTGGGGCAGCCAGCTGTGGGCCGGATGCTGGCCCTGTGTCGGTTTCCTCTCCTCCTAAGGGGCTGATTCGGTCTGATGGGCCTGGTGTGTGTGATTTTGCCCGGCCTGCAGCACCCTTGGATGGGTCGGCCTGTGACAAATTGGTGGAGGCCGGGTCTGATGCCCAGCAGGTTATGCCCATGAAAGGGTCTTGTGGTGATTCAGGGGGAAGAGTGGCTATTCCCTCTTCGAACAAGCTGGTTGGTCAAGGTGGTGGTGATGATATGATGGCTGTAGCGGCCGCTCCCGCTTCCAAAGGGCCGGTTTCTAATTGGTGCAGGGCTTTGAGAGGGATCAGTGGTTACACCTCATGTAGGATGTAGCTATGGTGGAGGTTCCAGGCGATGCGTCGCTTACCTTCTGTAATCGGCAGGTTGGGGCAGGTCGTGCGTACGCGAGACATGATCGGTGTTATGGCTCTCCTCTTGCTTTGGATGGTGCACCTTCTTTGCACAGACGGAATATTTTAGCCTCCTCGGTATCGGACCATTATCCTCAGCTGGTTTCTGGGCGAGATGGGGCTCCCCCTCGGCCCTCCAGGACAGTGTTTCGTTTGAACACACGGTTCTTGAAGAATGCGGAGTTCTCGGCGCAGTGCCAGGACGTGTGGTTGGGCACTTTCGCCTCTCAGGGTGGTGGTATGGCGGGCATGGTGGTGGCTCTGGCCAAGGTGAAGCGATTTGCTAAGGAGTTTGGGAGGCAGCGTGTGCAGCTGGAGCGGCAGGAGCTACATGCCCTCTATCAGGAGTTGGACAGGATTCGTGCACACCCTTCGGATGGTGTTAGGGAGAACATTGTGTTGCAGCGTATCAGTGCTTTGGAGCAGGTCAAGGTCCGGGAGGCGCGGGTGAAAGATGGCCTCACCTCGCTGAAGGAAGGAGACACGAGTTCATCTGTATTTTTCCGTGCGGCGAGGCAGAAGCGCTATACGGCATCCATGACGTCTCTTGCCTTGTCGGATGGCCGGACATTGGAGGACTCTGCTGAGTTGCGGGAGTATGTGCACGCCCATTTTTTTGGGTTCTTTGCGCACCATGCGCTCCTCTATGAGCAGGAGATGCAGGACCTTGTTTTGGCGGCTGTCAAGCCTTCTATTTCACCCTACCAGCATGAGAGCCTGGAGCGGCAGCTCTCGAGGGAGGATCTCGCTGAGGCCTGCATGTGTATGGCTAAGGATAAGTGTCCAGGGTACCGCGTGTATTTCTCTCATCCCTAAGGTGAAGAAGCCTTCCACCATCAGTGATCGGAGGCCTATATCCCTGCTGTCTTCCGTATACAAGATTATTGCGAAGGCGCTGGCAGAGAAGTTGAAGCCGGTGTTGTCCTCCTCCATCAGCAGGGTCCAGTCAGGGTTCATTCCTGGGAGGAATATCTTGACCAATGTGGCGGCAGCCTATTTGTATTGGGCTCGGAGAACTGGGCAACGTATTGCTTACTTGAAGCTGGATTTTGCCAAAGCATACGACAGTGTGCACTGGGAGTTCATGTCTGCCATGATGTTGGCATTGGACTGTGGCCCGCAGTTCACAGAACTTGTTATGAAGTTGCATAGGTCTGCCCGCGCTACAGTAGTGTGTCAGGGGGGAGCCCTCGGTTTTCTTCTCTTTGGGCAGAGGGGTGCGTCAGGGGTGCCCCCTAGCGTCGTTCCTGTTCGCGATTGTGGCAGAGGCTTTGTCCCAGATGCTTCTGGTCGCTGTGGAAGACGACGTTGTAGATGGGCTCCAGATGCCAGATGGGAGTCAGCAGATCATTAATCAGTTCACTGATGACACCTTCCTCTTTCTGGTAGCAGAGGAAAGGAATCTGTAGAATGTGAAGGGTCTGCTCGACGTCTTTTCTCTGGCCTCGGGCATTCTCTTGAATTGGGGTAAGTGCTCTGCATTGTGGGCATTGTTGTCTCCGCCTCCCCCTTGCCTGGCTATTTTCCCTTAGAAGGTACTCCCAGGCAATGCGTGTATGAAGCTGCTGGGTATTCCCTTCGGCGGGGATATCTCCATGGGGCGGGTGTGGGATGAGATTCTGCAGGGGCTGTAGAAGCATCTCAATTGGTGGAAGGGCAGTAAGCTGTCCATGGCACGGCGAATCACGGTAGCCAAGTCGGTGCGCTGTAGCACACATGTTTATACGGCATCTGCTATGCTAGCCCTGAAGGGAAGATGCAGGCATTGGACAGGATGGTCCGGAACTTTGTGTGGGGCGGGGATGATGAGGGGGCGGTGGTTAAGGTGGCGTGGTGGAAATGTCTCCGCCCCCGGGAGGATGGAGGTCTGGCCATTTTGAATTTGGCATTGCACAACAAGGTGTTGGTCTCCAAGTTCGTGTTGAGTATTTTACAGGAAGGAGCGTCCTCACCTGGTGCGGCCCTGCTGGTGCAGTCTCTTCGCCACTGCGTGGCATTCAGAAAGCCTACTGTACCTGTGGAGTTGCCATGGGCATTGTTGTATGGGCTTAAGCCTTTCCCGCATGCATCTCCCTTCCTCATCGGGGTGTTGCGGGCGTGGGAGCACGTGCGGGTGATGTTCCAGCTGGATCATGCCGCGGTGTATCATCACTCTTCACCCTTCCTGTGGGTTCCTTTGCCTCCGGCGCAACTGCCTCTGGCCGCCACTATGCACGCCCGGACGCAGGCCCGCAGGAGGCAGGCAGGGGTGCTCAGCCTGGAGGATTGGTATTGGGGTGGCCAGGTTGCACCATGGGAGTTCTTCCGAGCACGGTTTGGTTTGAGAGCCAGTGACTGGACTATTTAAGAGCAGGTGGCTCGTTGTATTCCACTACACATACCTGTACTGCTTCAGGGTGACGTGGTGGTGCGGGTCTGGCAGGTTCATCCCGATGTTGATGTTGCGTGCTTTGTGCGGTCTGCCTACCGTACGTTAGTCATCCATGACACTTTGCCTCCATCTGGCAAGTGGTCTCTACAGCTTCTGGGTTCCCGCTGGCGTTCTGTTTGGGTGTGGACGTGGAGTACCCTCTCCCCCCCTCCCCCTCCCCGAAGGTCAGGGTGCTCTTATGGCAGGTGGTGCACCGTTGTATCCGGGTGAATGCCCGGGTGAGTAGGTTTAGGCCAGGGGTGAGTCCTTTGTGCCCTTGTTGTGATCTTCATCCAGAGATGGTGGAGCATTGTTTGGTCCTTTGCCCTCACCTTCAGGCGACTTGGGACTGGGTTCAAACTCGGCTCCAGGTTCGCCTGACCAGCCAGCAGTTGCTCCTGCATTTGTATCCAGGTGCTTGGTCTCTTCTGAGGAAACAAGCCTTACACTTGTGTATGGCTTGGTTAGTATGGCTGATCTGGAAGCGGCGGCGGCTGTGGATTTTTCAGGGGATCCAGCAGCCTTCGGCCTCTTTGATTCCCCGTCTGATGTACAAGCTATTTCAGAGTTTTCAGGTGTTTTCGGGGTTGGCAGAGCGGAAGTTTGCCATTTGGCGAGACTTCCTCGGGATTGTGGATGCCGAGGGATGCTTTGTTCAGTTGTAGTTGACAGGATGATGGAGTGGTGAGGTCTCGCTGCCTCTTCGGGGCAGCTCTTCTTGCTCCTCACTCACTTTGTACTATTGCTATTCTTTTATTACATTGAGAGAAGTTCTTCAAAAAAAAAAAAAAGATTGATTCTTGACTTCACTTGATGTTTTAATGGCATTCAGGTTTTTACAATTGACGGTGGCATGGTGATGTAGTCTTCGTTGATGCTTACTCAGTAGTCCTGCATTTTGGCAGACATTAGTTTGCTGCAAATAGATGACCAGAATGCAGGATACTACACGCTACTAGTTGCTATCGCTTCACATGAATGAGATGTCTATAATGAATGAATGTGAAAAACAGAAGTAGGCATCTCGGAAGTGTAAGAGCCAACGTTGTTAGTAGGAAGAGCCCCTGATTATTTTCAACCTTTCTAGACAGACATGGTTAGTGAGAACCATACAGCTTTAATATGGTTTTGGAATGCAACATTCCATATGTCAAGATATCTTTGTATTAAAATTGAATGACTACATTGGAAGTGTTAATAATATGTGATGCCAACCAATTCATAATTATGTAATGCCAACCAATTTATAATTACATGAGTAGTATGGGTTTCTGTTGCTTGGCTTCCTAAATTTGTCCATGTTAGAAGAACAAGTTTTATTGCAGCTTTACATCACAGGAAAGGTTCCAATGCAGAAGCCAGGAAACGGCAAGAACTGAAGGTCTTTCATGCACTTCCTGTATGGAAGTTGTGCTTAGGTTATTTGGTTGCTCATGATTTTCGAAGTCTAAGTCCATATACCCTTGCAGGGCTACAGAGGGAGGGTTTTGACATGGGAAATTTTCCATTCTTGCACTTTGAGTTCTTAAGGAATGCTAATGCTTTTGAAGTTTTTTGAAGCAGAGGCTTGGCTTCCATAATTTTTTGAAACGTGCAAAACATTTGGAAGCATTTTCACAGTTGATTCTTGAATCTCTTTTCTGCCTTGAACGTTGATTTTTTGTTAGGTTATTTTTGAATCCTTGATTTATTTAGGGGCACGGTTGACAATGGGGGATGCCAGTGTGCGCAGTCTCTCCACGTTGGAGAGAGCGCCCTCTGCTGCACCGGTCGGGCAGAGGGCACATGCATGATGGGCACATTTCTATAAGCTGCGTTATGCCAGCGGCTGTTTATCCATGATTCGATTTTTCATGTTACCGGCAAATATGGAAGACTCAATTATTTCTGTGAGGGCTATGTGATGTGATGTTCCGTTCTTTTATAATGCCAGAGTGATGAAAAACAAAGATGCAGATGGATGGTTTGGGATTTTTTATATCAAGATAGCAATTGACGAAGGCAAAGCCATTATTTCCATGCAAAGCTTCGAAAGAGAGGCATGTGTTTATGGATCAGAAAGGTTGTTACTTCTAAAAACATTCATTTTTAGGTTGCAATTTGAAGTATCATTGAATGAAGCAAGTCAAAATAAGCTGATTGGTATTTGATAGTCTTTTGGCTCGTGAGATGGGTTCTCCTACTTTGTTTCTGGCTCAAATGTGTTAACATCAACATTAGTATTTGACACTCTTGAGATGGGTTCTCATACTTTGTTTCTAGTCCAAATGTTTTAACATCAAAGGCTGAGTATTCTTTCTTTGAGGGTTGAGCTTTTTCGATTTGAAACATTCTGGATGGTCTGGATGGACAGGAGGAAGTTTTCAAGCATTGGATGTTTTTTCCTTATATATCGTCCTGCTTCTTCTTGGATCATTTGGAAATACCTTTTGTTCTGGTATGTGGTATTACTTTGTGTTAAAGCTTTCCCTTTCTTCCTTCTTTTCTTTCTGCAAGTAGCCAAAATGCTTGATTCTTGAATTATTTTCTTATGATTATTGGATATAGAAAGATTGCAGTTGTTGTAAAGCCATGGAATACCTATAATCCCTTGATTGTTCTATCCCATGCAGGTTCTATCCCATATATCCCTTGATGGTAATTAAGCAGTATTTAGTTACTCTAGGGACTTCAGTAACCTTGGAAAGAAACAAGTTTGTCTTGTAGCAGTTATTAACGTGCTTATCATGAAGACATGTCCACAAAGTATCATATGTATGAGATTAGCTCACAGAGCTGTCTGATTGGAGAGATTGTTATAGATATGTTGTGGAAAAAAGGGTAAAAAATACTGAATTTGATTGAATGAGGAGAAAACAAGGTCACAAATAAGGAATAACCTTTGATACTCACTGTTAATGTCATTTTGTATAGGTAAAAAGATACTTTCAAGTTCAGTTCTCATAGATTATGTGTACTCAACTTTGTTGCAGGGCCAAGACGAATGGATAGCATCATTGGTTCCTTTGCAACATCCGAATTTGTGTAGAATTATTGGCTTCTGTTCAAGGTCTCATAGGGCGCAATCCTAAATTGAAGATCGCCTCTTAATATATGAACACTTTGGACATGACAATTTAGATAGTGTTGACTAAAAAGCAAGAGGGACAGGCCCTCGATTGGAATGCCTCAATAAAAATTGCACTGGGCATAGCTAAAGGCCTTGCATATCTTCACGAGAAAACAACTATTCAGGTCTGTCATCTTGTCCCTTACTCAATTTCTTATAATTCTGTTAACATGTTAGTATATGTGTCTTTCACATGTGCAATGCAGAGTTTGGAACATTCACTTTATTGATCGACAATGACAATAATGTGAAGCTTGTATATTATGGCTTTCAACAAACCAATATTACAGTATCACCGGTGAGTAAAGATAATATTATGTAATGCTTAGTAACAACTCAAAATTTGGCTTTACTTATATAGCCACTTGATTATTTCAGTCTCATGGCCACTGTGGAAAGAAACTTGGAATTTGAGATACTTCGGGATGATATTGTTAGAACTTCTAATAGGAAGACATCAAATAGACAAATTTCTCTCAAGGGAGGAAAGAGAGCTTCTGGAATGGGCAAGGCCACTTCTCAGGGATGAAGGCGAGTTATTTGAAGGGACAATATCCCATAAAGTCTGTTAAGGATGTGGCAAACCTTGCCCTTAAATGCTTTTAAAGGAATACAGGTTAAGGCCAAGCATGTCAGAGACTCTGGAATTTCTGATGTCTCTTTAAGATTTAAGGCAGAGTTAGCATCCCTTGCAGAGCTTTCATTTGAACAACAACCCATTAATGAGTTCCAAAGTTTTAAACAATCATGATACTTTTCGTGGGCCTTAGAGGATGTTTGGAAATATGGTGTGAAGCTTGGAGCTATTGGAATATCCCCTAGCTTGCTTCTTGGTTGGCCTGTTTCGTCAAGTGTTAATCTGGACCAGCAATTCTGGAAATGTGGAATTGGAACTTCTAGTGTTGGGATCATGGACAATACAATTGCTGCTATAAGGCTTTACTTGGGTTGGGCATATGTGGGAAACCGTCTGTTTAGTGTTATTGTTAAGTGTTAGTTCTCTTGATATTTCATGTAAATTGTGTTTTCAACAAAGACATCAAGGGCTAGAAACTTAGTTTCTTTATTATGACAATTCTTTCAATAGTTTTCTGTTGGCACGCATCATCTTCACCGTTGATCAATCAATCCTCAACAGTTCAAATTAGGGTGGGATAATATGCTATAACGTTATAATAAGATAAGATAAGATTCTACTTCACTTTATTCAACAGATCACGTGGGAGTCAATGCACCCCTACCGAACTTTTTGCCCACCGCATGTATGTTGCATTGTTTTATGTAAAGCATTAGATGTAAAGAAATAATATTCGCTATGCTCATGCTTAGAATGTAAAATTCATCTTACCTTAGGTGTTAAACAATGTTGCTCCGTTGCACTCTTGTCCAAATTTGGATCTATAAGACAGATGTTGTGATATTAATTTTACAGAAACTCAAACGAACTCAAAGTGTGCCCACAAACGTAGAGGTTATGTTGTTTTGATTGGGGCCACTTAAGGTCTTCCTACAACAACAAAGAAAAGCGTGCAAATACAGAAGAATGGCAAGCAGCAATCTAACCATTTAGCAAGCTAAAAAAAAACCTTAACATTTGCAGTCGGTACTCTTCAAAATGCAATAATGATTTGATGTATGCCTCAAAGCTTTGTAGCTTGTGCTTGTGAATTGAATTTAACCATTGTATCTCCTACTAAAAACAATTGAAATGGCAAAATTGAGCGTCCACACAATGTCCTCCAAGATGTAACAAAGATCACAGATGTAAGATTTTGAAAAAATGTCAATAACTATTCTATATGCCTCAGAAGTGCAGTCAGAGTTGTGCTTTTTGCATGTGCCTTCCAACTGCTTTCAATGGGAGATAAATAAAACCCTAATAAATGAACCAGCTATTTTTTAATGTACCCTACCCCAAAGAAGGACAATGACCTATGTAGATGAGAAAACATGGATCACGAAACAGTTTGGGCTTGCAACAAATCGTTGCCTTAAGATCAAGTATTTAAATGGGCTGGAAGAAAGACAAAAAATTATTACTATATATAAGAACAATCAGAACAAAACAGAAACCCTCAAGCTTCCTTTACCTTGGAAGGAAAATCGGCAAACTAACTACCGTTTTAAATAAAGCATGGATAAGAAAGCGATTGTCACAAAATCCCCCACCTATGTGAATGTGTTGAAAAACAAGTTAAAATTTGCTGGCCAAAACAATGGGGATTGGGAACATCGCCATATCGAGCATCAAGACATAATATCTATAAATTTGCACTCTATATGTCTACAGCAAAAGCAAGAGAATAGCAGAGGAATGCTTTTGCCAATTTGAAGCCATACCTAGCCAAAATGATAGAAGGCAGAGGACCCGATTAATTAAGTTGAGCACATAACAAATGATTAAGGAAACAAAACGAGAAAGGAAACGCCCTTATATGCAACTCCCTCTCTTCTCCATGTCAATTGCCTCTTCTCGGTATATCCTGAGGAGGCTACGAAATCTTTTTTCTTTTTCCCTTCTCTCTCACCGTCCAATTGGCATCTAAGACACTTATTCTATCCTTTCCTTCAATCATCACCTTTCATTGAAATATCTCGGGGATACTCCCATTTCCTCCCTCTCTCTCCAAAGGTCTGCCCTTCGGGCAACCGGAAAAAAAAAGATAAATTAATTATTTAGTAGGTAGCTTAAACAAATTAAATGGCAATAAAATAGTACTACATTCACAACATTTCTGTATCGAAAATAGTGCCAGTTTTTGGCTAGTTGAGCAAAATTGGATGTTATGCGTTTGAACGAAGTTTAAGGTATCAGACACTGTTCAATTACAAAAGGCTTTTTCCCTTTGCTTTCAAGGCTTTCCATAGCAGCAGCCGTGAATTAACAAAAGAATTTACTATACACCGCATATCTTTTGAAGCCGGCAACGTCTCTCGGACCCATAAGTATGCGTTATTTAAATCCTCTTCGAGGTATGCTCCTGCACGTAATAATCGATTTGAATATGTTTTTAGGAACTATTCATGTATCCTTTCTTCCTGATTTGAGACTTTCTGTATTTTCAATTAACTCCCAGCATCATCCCAAGTAATAGCTTTCATGGAGTCAGGTATCACAGGGGGCGACCTTCAAAATTTTCAGAACTATTCATATATCATTTCTTCCTGATGATACTTTCTGTATTTTCAATTAACTCCAGCATCATCCCGAGTAATAGCTTTCATGGAGTCAGGCATCACAGGGGGCACACCCTTCAAAATTTTCAGAATTCTTGATTTGAGACTTTCTGCATTTTCAATTAACTCAGCATCATCCCATGTAATAGCTTTCATGGAGTTGGCATCACAGGGGCGCCCATAAAAATTGTTAAGGTGCTGCCGTCCTCATCACAAGATTCAATAATTTACAAATTACTTTTTCCAAATGGCATCCTTGTGACTCCTATATCTCAACGAACAAAAATGGCATTTTGTTGCTCTTATTGTACACCATCGGAACTTTCAAGCTGACCTGTCCTTGCTTTACTCTGCAGGTCTTGGTACACCTGCACCGATGAGCTAAAAAACATTGATAAACCATCAAACAAACAAGGAAGGTTGGTTCGAAGATGCTCTATAGTCAGTGTACGAGTCCTTTGAATTGCCCTTGTGAAATTTTCCTTTTCCTCTTCCACCTTTTTCTTGAACTCCTCTAGTGAAGCCCTCTTATCCCCTAAAGAGCCTTTTGTAGATAACATCTGAGAATTATTTTCTGGATTTTCTTGAACAGATGCAGGTTCCACATACTTCCTTTCCAACTGGTTGAGATACAGAATCTTCTTGTTGAGATCTTTTGCTAAGCTTTCAGCATTCTTCTGGATGTGGAACTCCTCATTTTGCTGTCTTACAATATCACTAACCACATCCATGAAACTCTTTATTGCATCAATTACTACCTTCTCTGGCAAATTGTTAAG